>JASCZI010090733.1:61163-97536 GCA_036250425.1 Stylosanthes scabra
TTCCTGTTGTATACAAGCTGAAGGAAGCTGCAGATGCTTCTTAGCTGATAACATAAACAAGAAATCTCTGCTAGAACTCATTGTTCTTGGAAAAAAGCAAAATTCAAGCACTTTTGCCTTTTCTGTGTTAGTTGAGTTGCTGTGCCTAGATAGGTATGTGTTGTTCTTCTATTTCATTCCTTGGTTACAGAATCAGTAGAATTTTAAATAACATTAAGAAAAATGCTGATAGTATTTTGCAACAATACCAGAAGAATGAAGGTTTTGAGCTTCTTGAAAGGGCTTAAAGATGGATGGAGTGGATTAAACACCATGCACATTTTATACATTTACCTTAAGAAAGCTCCACTTGAAGAATGCCCTTTAGTTGCAGTGATAATATTGCTGCTTGATCTTATGGTAATTCTTCCAACTTATTATTATTACATCTATGGAATCACATTCATAATCATGTTCATCTTGAAGAGTTCACAAATGCAGTAGCAGTTGTGTTGCAGGAAGATCCTTTCAAAAGTAGCATATACAGAGCAGAAGCAATTGAAGCACTTGTATCTGCTTTAAATTGCAAAATATGCAATGATAGAGTTCAAGATCAATCATCCAAAGCTCTTCACTTGCTAGGAGGCCACTTTTGCTACACAGGGGAATCACTATTGGAAAAATCGCTTTTACATAAAGCAGGTTTCAGGGAGATTTGCTTAGAAGATTCCTTCGTCGGCAAGGGAATCTTCGTTTATGATTCGATTCACAAGGTATTAATCTTTCGTCAGAAGTCACGATTATCTTTGTATTTTCTGTCATTAAACACTTATGCAGCCTTATATTTAGTTATCACAACAAAATATAGAATTTGATTTTGATAAACTGTGTGTGTAAAATATTTTAACTTTTTTTCATTGGCTCCATAATTATTCATTCAAAACAAGGATTATGATTGATTGAGTGTGTAAAATGTTTTACATTATCAGTGCATCAAAATTAAACTCCAAAATATATTAGGGTAAAGTATTGATTGGTAATTTGTTTCCATGATTATTATTATTATGATAGAACAAGGAGGAAGAAGAGATTGAGAGATGGCAAGAAAAAGCAGCTTGTGTGTTGTTAAAATGTGGAAACAAGAACTTGGTATCAGCACTTGGAGAATGCATGGAAAATGGAACACCAAGTCTAGCAAGAGCAAGTCTTATAACAATTTCATGGATGAGTAGCTACCTCCACTTGGTTGAAGATAAAAAGTTGCCACCAATGGCTTTCACAATCTTAACCCCACACTTGATACAATCCTTGAATCATGACAAAGATGTTGAAGAGAGAGTTCTAGCTTCATATTCATTACTTTGCCTCATTAAAAATTCAGGTAATAATATTATATCTTATAGTAAAATATTTTTCATTTGTAAAATTTAATTTGTACTAGAGACAAAATGAATATAGTTAGTTAGATGCCAATTTCCATGCATAACTAGTAATAATAATAAACTCATTATTATTATTTTCTCCAAAGGTGCAATGCCAAACTTTAACTTTTGTCTTGAAAGTATAGTTGTCTTACTCATGTTCTCAAACTCAAGATTTGACCTCACAGATCAGAGCACGCCCAATAATGTTGGCTGTTTTTTTTTTTTTTTTTTTTTGAAATAATAAAACAAATAAAAAATGGCTCTAGATTAGATTCTTATTTTGAATTGAATGGCTGTTACCCTACATGAATGTACTATAAGTTTTATTATATATTCAATGTTTGATTAATTTATTCAAAACGTTTATGTATAACCGAAAATCAAATGTTACTGTATTTTCAATAGTTAATTTTAATTAATTTTAATTATAATATATATATAATTAATATCAAGGACCGAAAATATAGAAACATTTGAGCTTCCTAATTTATTAGTTAGTCATTATTTTTGACACATTATTATTATTATTATTTTGTAGGATTCCTTCCATCATTGGACAAAGACTCACTAAGACACCTCAAAAATCTCTCCCTAGTTACATGGACTGCCAATGAACTCATCTCAATCTTCTCAAAAGGGAGCTTGCAATCAAGACAATAATAATATTATTATATATATTAGCAGATTAACAGAGCTTCACATTTTATCTTATCCCTTTCAAATAATGTTTATTTTATAATCAAATCAATCATACCCTTGTGAGTGTATAGTTGACTATTTATTTATTTAAGGTGTCATTTAAAATAATAGATTAGTTGAGTAATGCTAATGCATTACCAGTTAATTAATCAATGAGTAATTAAAAATGCTGCAATATAAACTAAACTATACTTTTTAAATTTACCATAATAAGAGGCTACTATGATTTTTAGAAAGAAAACAAAAATGGGGGTGGTGGAAAGGGACAGTAAAACATACATGACTTCAGTAATAACTTTAGCTTCATTATGTTGATATTAAAATTTTGTACTAATGTTACAGTGTCCCTTTATTTTCACTCCCCTAAAACAGAAAGCAATGAGGAAAGGAAATAGAAGACTTAAGTTTTTTTAAAAAATAAAAATAAAAATATTTATTTAATTAATTAATTATTTGGTTTCATTTTCACATGGATAACAACTTATTATCTGTTACGTGGTCCTGCATGTGCAGCTGTTTGGTTGAGACTGTGACAACGTGATGAACATCCACTACTTTTATCATATCATTAATTAAACAGAATTTATTGAATAAAGGAAAATAAAATAAAAAAACCTTCATTTATTATTAGTTACTTTGTTTTTTTGTGAACAATAGAAGACGAACTGCAACTGACAATTTGAGGCCTAATAATTGAGGAATTATGTGACTTTGATGAGCACTTTTTTTTCTTTTTCTTTTTTTTTTCCCTGGTACATACAAATGATGAGCCTTTAATAATACTGCTAATTTGGCATTAATTCATTATTACTATTTTATAACTATATATAGCTAGTACTACTACTAGCACATCATTGTAGTCATGATGGTAAAATCAATATGAAATGCATATATGTGATGATGAGGTATCAATAATTATGATGCCCTTGCCCTTATGAAGAGGACGAATTAAATATAGCACGATAACTTTTTGAATAATGTAAGAATATAATGTTGTTAATTAATTAGTTATAGAAAACCTTTTCAATATTCCTGAATCTCAGCTAATTTTTATGTTTATAACCATTAATCTTAATTAATTTTAAATATAAAATATATATTTTTAAGATCAATGACTAACAATACAAAAATACTTAAATTCTTGGTGATCCTGAAACGCTTCTTTAGGTTTATATATATATCATCGGTAGGCGATATATAGAGGAATACCCTTGTTTTAAAGGGCACTAGTCTCTACTAGCTAGCTACCCCTGTATGTGATTTCATTGTCAAATAGGTAATCTCTCCATGCATCATGCATGCATTCATAATTGTTGTGTTCATGACTGATGACCCCATCTCATCATCTATATCGTTCGTACGAGGGGACCGCTCTCTCTCTCTCTCTAACATGCATGCAAATTCCTTAAATAAAAAAAATATACATAAAATTAAGAAAGTAGCATGAATTAAATAAAAAATAATGGCATAAGATACATGTGAGTGGTAGTTAAAAATGTTTGGTTTGGAATAAGCTAAGTAGGGAGATGATGAGAGGGGAGATGAGAGTACAGAAAGTTTAAGGTTGTGGGGGAAGTGGGAAGGCAACATTTATATTGCATTGTTTTGGCCATTGTCCTCATTCCCAAGATAACAAAACAGTAAATTAAAGTTAAAGCTCAAAATTTAAAGCAACTACTTTTTCACCCTTCATCCACTCTGCGCTCTTCACGTGCCACACTGCCACTATCTCTTCCATGCAACCTTTTTTTAGTTACGTACCAAATGATAATAAATTAATAATAATTTTATGTTTATGCATATCCAACCAAATTGAAAATGTTTTGTTTTTTTAGATTTTAAATGATGTATTTTTATATTTCAAATGTTCTGTTTCTAAAGTTAGTTAATAGTTATTTTAAGTTTCAAATGTTTTATGACTTTTATTGTGGACATTCTATAAATAATAATTATGAATATTTTTTTTAAATGATTTATTAATTTAAAAGTTATTGCTCATCTATATTTTTTTTATGCATATAATGAAAAAAAAATTCATATATAGCAAAGGAAACATTTCAGAGCTATTTCATATTATATATATATATAAATCTATTATAATGAAAATTAATAATATCTTATTATAAATTATCATAATATAGAGTATCTAAAATGCATCTTATGGTAATAGCACAATAACTTTAAACATTGCTCTAAAACACACAGATTATTTATGTATTAGGAGTTCAAAATCTTTGTATATGTATGAAAAAAAATTAGTTGTCAAACCAAATATTATCTATTTGTCTATGCATGTATTTTTTTTTTTTTTGTGTGTGTTTATGCATGTATTGTTTAATTTGTTTTAGGAAGATTTTTTGTAGCGGTATACTCGGTATACCTGTAATCTATAATCGTTGATTTTAATTTATATTTATATTTTAAATTTTTTAATTAAAATTAAACGGTTACAGATTATAGGTATACCGAGTATACCGCTAAAGGAAAACTTTCCTTTATTTTAATATGTATTGTATATAATTAATTAATTTAATGACTAATTTTTTATGTACACGTATTATAATTGAATTTGGAAAATTGTTTGATTTATTGGTAAAAATTTTGTAATATCTATATATTCATTTAAAATTGTAATAATATCAAAATATTTTAAAAGTAAAATTGAATTTTTAATAACTACTGAGATCCTCGGATTATATTATTATTTCATTACATTATATATCTTACCACTATTACCTTACTAATATTTTTATTATAAATATATAATATTTAATAATGAAGTTGAAAAATCATTGCACGTATATCTACAGAAACATATATACTATTTGTGATGAAGCAAGTAGTTTGAATTTTATATGTGTAGATAAATTAGCTCTTAATAATAGACACACAAAAAATTGGGTCCTAATACAAAGAGAATCTGACAAGGGACCACACGACCACAATTATTCCAATGGTTAAGACTTAAGACAGAAAGACATTCGTGAAAGCTGAATATAAAAATATACAAATATGAATATGTAAATTTAAAAAACTAAAATAATGTAAGATTCCTTTGAACTTGCATTGCATAATAATGCTGCACGCTTGTTTATATATGGTAAGCGAAATACACTAATGTTGAGCCATTGTTGGTGTTGTTTTTAGACAAGAATGTAGTGGTAGTAAATTCACACACACTTAGAGATCGCAAAGCCAAGCCAATTTTTAGAAACCATTTTTTTCCCCTTATAATCAACCAACATTTTTTTCTAATTTATTTTTCATATTTTTTTTTGTTTTTCAAGGTATCTCCTATTCCAATAGGTTAAGGATTAATTCGTCGTGCTGCATGTAGCGGGCAAGATTCAAATCACCGACAGACTAATGAGCTAACCACTACACCAACTCATATTAGTTAAAAAAAACTTTAGATTATAATGGTATTGCATCAATGATATAACCGAGATAGTGTAGATTCTGATGTTTTTTGTTTTCTTTTCGTTGGACCGTTTTACCGTTTTTGTTCACTTATTTTTGGACATATTCAAGGTTTTTAATGTGTGTTTAGTGAGTTATGATGGGCTAGCCCATTATTCATTGAAGCCCATTACCCTCTCTTTTTTTATTATGTTTTTGGTCAGTAAGTTTTCTTTTTGCTGGTCAGTGTCAGTCAAACATTCTTTTTCTTCCTGACCAAAAAGAGACACTCTTTTTCTTTTTCTTCTTCTTTTTTTTTTAATAAAAAAAAGTTGTGTGTTTTTTATTTGGTGCTTCAGTTAAACCCCTTTCCTCTAATGGAAACCGGTGGTGATGATGGCCGTGGTCACGGCGGAAGAGGCCCACCCCGCCGCCAACAGCAACCACCGGACCTCAATCTTCAACCACAATGGCGTCGTCCCCAAACACCACCAACTACCTCTCACTCAAACCTCACTCTCCAACCAGAATGGCGTCGATCGAGGCAACCTCCATCAACATCCACTCCTTCTCATCCTCCGTATTCTGCCTCCGGCGGTGAAGAACAGCGTGAGCTCCGTCTCCAACCAGAATGGCGCCGCCCGAGGCCACCGACGACAACAACAACAACAACGACTTCTCCGGAACCGGAACGGAGACTACCGAGGCCCACTTCTTCATTCTGGAACCAGAACCAGTCTTATCGGAAGCCGCAGAGCTCGAGTTCCGGCGGTGAAAGTTCTAGAACTTCCAGCGCTGCTGATCATGCTGACTTTTGGCGACTTCCCTCAGGTATCTACAATGGTGCCTAGTCTCTCCATGTTTCTCGCCATTTTTATGTTCATTGATTTAGGTATCAATAATAGTAGGCTTGGTAGAATGCAAACTTGTTGATTCAAGTGTAAAAGAAAAACACTGAACATGCTCATCAATTTTTTCTTAGTTATTAGACACATTAGTGTTTGGAAGCAATAATATTAGTAAGATTTATAAATTTCTCAAAGCTGAATTACCGCGAATTCAATAATTCTAAGTGTATATCTGTTTTATTCAACCTAGTCTAACCAAGTCATTTATTTTATATCAATTAAAAGACCGTTTTGATGTATGTTGAAATAGTTTTCTATTTGGCAAAGAAATAAATAACTTGGTTAGATTTGATTGAACAAAACAGGTGTTCGCCTATCACTACACGATTATGTGTTTTCCATATTGACATACCTAGCATTCATCATCAATGGAGTAAATGACTTGTATTTTTTTTTACCCCCAACTGTTAGTTCTGTGGGCAGCATTGTTAGTATGTATGAAGTCCCCTTCTCCTTGCAGATTCTCAAGTTCCCAAACTAGAAAGACTACAAATATCCAGACAGTTAGCTACCGCTTCTAGTACTGTCGAAAGAAAGGATAAGCTTTCACCTATCCGGAGACCTGACAATGGCGGCACATTGGCAATTCTAACTAGCAAACTCCGTGTTAATCATTTCCCTGTTAAGTTAAATCCAGAGAGTATAATCATGCATTACAATGTTGGCGTGAAACCAAAGTTTCCCTCGAAGCATGGCCGGCCTCAGAAATTATCAAAATCTGATCTGTCCATGATTAGAGATAAATTGTTTTCTGATGATCCACAGAGATTACCCTTGGATATGACTGCATATGATGGTGCAAAGAATATATTTAGTGCAATAAAATTACCAGAAGAAACCTTTACTGTAGAGCTTTCTGAAGGAGATGATGAAAAGACCCTTGCATATAGTGTTACCTTAACACTTGTTAATACATACAGGCTTTGCAAGCTAATGGACTATCTTAGTGGTCACAGCCTCTCGGTTCCCAGGGATATTTTACAAGGGATGGATGTGGTGGTCAAAGAGAATCCAGCTAGGCGCACTGTTGCAGTGGGACGACACTTCTATCCCACTAATCCACCTGTGGCACTGAAGGATCTTCGCCGTGGCATAATTGCTGTTGGTGGTTTTCAGCATAGTTTAAAGCCTACATTGCAGGGTCTGTCCTTATGCGTAGACTACTCTGTGTTGGCTTTCCGAAAGCAAGTGTCAGTCTTGGATTTCTTGCATGAGCATATAGATAATTTTAAGTTGGATGAATTTGAGTACTTCAGGAAGGATGTTGAAGACGCACTTATTGGATTGAAAGTTAGTGTCACTCATCGTAAATCCAAACAGAAATATACCGTTGCGAGATTAACACCTCAGAATACGAGGTATGTCACTTTCCCCATTGACAATGCTGAGGGGTGGAATATCTCAAAGAATGCCAGTCTTCTTACTTTCTTTAGAGACAAATATGGCAAAGACATTGTGTACAAAGATATTCCCTGTTTAGACTTAGGGAAAGGTAACAAGAAGAACTATGTTCCTATGGAATTCTGTGTTCTGGTTGGGGGACAAAAATATCCTAAAGAACGTTTGGATACAGATTCTGCAAAGACATTGAAAGCACTGTCACTAGCTCACCCAACTGAGAGGGAGAGTGCAATACAAAAGATGGTGCACTCAAGTGATGGACCTTGCGGGTAAGTAAAATATCTTTTCAATTGTATTTTTCCTGACTGTTTATGCCTTGTTGTACTCACATTATTTCCTTTCCTTCCTTTCTAGTTAAATCTGTATGGGATGAGAGCTGTAGGTTTAGGGTCATTATTAGAGGGTGGTTGTTGTTGGCTTACTCCATTTTTTGGCTGATGCATGCACTAATCTATAATGGTTTAGAAAGTACACATGAACTCCTAAGCCTCACATTTTTTTGTTGAAAACACCTTTTGTCAATCAATTGTTACTAAACCTTTGGATACTCTAAATAAGAGATTAGCCAAAATAAGTTTAATGGTAGGAAGAAAAGTAATTCCCAGTTGATAAGACTAACATTTTCTCTCTATGTCCTAAACAAGTAAAACAAAGTATCGGCTTTCCTTGGAAGATGAGTAAAGACTATTATGTTTGATTGTGATCCTAATAGCTAAGTTTATTTCTACTAGGTAGGATGGACTACATGGAATGTAACAATACAGTAAATATGTGATGATTGAACTGTGTAAACATCTGTAAAATGAGCACAAACCTGCACATGTCTAGCATACATTACTTCTTATTGGTTGAATGTTCTCCTTTTATCTTTCTCATATCAATATATTACAGATAAGTTGGAAAACATATATGAACATAAGATTATGTGGAATCTCTATGGGTTTATTCATTCAGTGTTTGTGGAAATGTGTGTCATTTTGATCCACTATCTTCTGTCTATCAATGTATCGGAGACAACTTTCACTTATATTGTTTATATTTCCAGTGGTGATGTGATAACAAATTTTGGGATGAGAGTGAACACGAACATGACAACAATTCTAGGACGTGTCATTGTCCCCCCAGAATTAAAGCTTGGTGATCCAAATGGCAAGGCTATCAAGGTATCGTTGGATCTAGAGAAATGTAACTGGAACCTTGTTGGAAGATCAATGGTAGAAGGCAAACCAGTTGATCGTTGGGCCATTCTTGATTTTACTAGTTCTGGGTCATATAAGCATCAATTGAGAGTCAACGAATTCGTTAATAGGCTTATTGGAAAATACCAAAGAATGGGTATAAACATGCAGGAGCCCATTTGGTATGAAGAGTCTTCAATGCAGATACTTGCAAGGCATGATTTGCTGTGTGAATTACTTCAAAAAATTAGCAATACTTGTAAACATAAGCATGGTCACCTGCAATTTCTCCTGTGTGTGATGACTAAGAAAAGTCCAGGTTATAAGTATCTCAAGTGGATTTCAGAGACCAAAGTTGGTATAGTGACACAATGCTGCTTATCTCATAGTGCTAATGAAGGAGATGACCTATTTTATACTAACCTGGCCCTCAAGATCAATGCCAAGCTTGGAGGCAGTAATGTAGAGCTCAATCATATGTTCCCTTTCTTTGAAGGTGATAGGCATGTTATGTTTGTTGGGGCTGATGTCAATCATCCTGGTTCTCGGGACACCAAGAGTCCATCAATTGCTGCTGTGGTTGCAACTGTTAATTGGCCAGCAGCAAATCGTTATGCAGCACGTGTTTGCCCTCAGTACAATCGGAGCGAGAAAATACTAAACTTTGGGGAAGTTTGCTTTGAGCTTGTTGCATGTTATAGCAGAATAAATGGAGTCAGGCCAGAAAGAATCATCATTTTTCGTGATGGGGTGAGTGAGTACCAGTTTGACATGGTTCTTAACGAAGAGCTACATGATTTGAAGAGAGAATTCCAAAGATTAAACTACTTCCCTACAATCACTCTTATTGTAGCACAAAAACGACATCAAACTCGATTCTTTCCAGAGGGTTGGAAGGATGGGTCTTCCAGTGGAAATATTTTGCCGGGGACGGTTGTTGATGCAAAAGTTACTCACCCTTTTGAGTTTGACTTCTACCTTTGTAGCTACTATGGAAGCATAGGTACCAGCAAACCCACTCACTACCATGTTTTATGGGATGAACACAAGTTTAAATCTGATGAATTGCAGAAGCTTATATATGACATGTGCTTCACCTTTGCAAAGTGCACTAAACCTGTATCCTTAGTTCCTCCGGTGTATTATGCCGACCTCGCTGCTTATAGAGGACGATTATACCATGAAGCACGGGTTGGGATGCAATCTATGAGATCAGTAGGATCCTCATCTTCTACGGCTTCTTTTGAGCAGGGGTTTTACAGGTTGCATCCTGACTTGGAAAACATGATGTTCTTCATCTAAAGAGGAACTCCACATTTGTGTAAATTGGTTTTTCTGCTAAGGATAGTTTTTTGCACGAGTTTAAGCACCTGGTTAGTACCTCTAGATTCTAGGGAATTTTCATTCCAGGTTATTAGAAGGCTTTTGAGCTTGTGTGCCTTATAGCATTTCCAGTTGTACATGGGATTAATACTACTAATCTTTTGTTGAAGCCTTACAGATGTCATGGCCTCTAAGCTATATACATTTTTTTTTTTCTCTTTAACTAGAGATACATAATGTGAAACTGGAATTTAATTGTTTTTCTTACTATATTTATGAATTTAATGTGGCTAATTTTAATTCTAAATCACATATATAATATCAATGCTTAAGGTTCTTCAACTTATAAGTTTTGAATGCGTACAAAAATTTACTCACATTTAAAAATGTTTAAAGAAAAGACATTTATTATTTTTATTTGTACCATTTAAAGTGTCTAAAATTTCTCACATCAATACATATTTTCTAATTTAATAAATTTGCTTATTGGATTATAAAATTATTCTCATGATATCTAAATAAATATTAATGTAAGAAAAAAGGTTTTCACAGTAAATATTAAATATTCTAAATAATATCGTATATTATTACCGGTATAACTACTAAAAGACACTTACGACATAAACGCAAAAATGTTGTTGTATACTTGATAAGGTTCTGAAACAATTTTTTTTTAAAGAAAAAAAGATAAAAGGAAAAATAGATTGATCATCCACAGCCATCACCGCCACCACCGCCGATTTCCATCATTCATAAGACCATAACTATTACCACCACATTTTTTCCGCACCACCAAAACAATTTTTTTTGTTTAAAAAAGTTATAACGAAAACAGAAAATAATCAAATATGAAAGACAGGGCACGCAAACAAAAGAGAACTAGAGTTATAACGCTATTCTAAATTAAATTTTTAATAAATAAAAAAACTTGACAATGTGAAATGCAGAAAAGCAGGGCCCACGTTTCTATTACTAAGTGATAACCTTATTTCGGCTTTTAGTTATCATTTCTTTCTATATTAATAAAAACAATATAAGAACTAGCTACAGAGCTTAGTGTTCTTCACGTTGGTAGCCAGTTTTATCAATTCAGTTTCCAGAACCTTTGGTAATCACTAAAGGTGCTAAGTGTTAATATTAATCATGATAACAGATTATGAAAACTATAAAAACCTCTTCCATAAGTAGTAATAGTAGAGAGGCAATGCATATAGAGGCAATGATATTAAATTAAATAAGATGTTCCAAAAAGATCTAATAACTTTGATAGAACACAAAACTGTAAACGTCAAAATCTCAACAAGCTTACAAAAAGTAAAGACTGTCTCCAAACCACTAAATAGGAAGCAATCCATGAACAAGAAGAAGCATCTACTCTTCAGCTATTGTTCCCTTCTCGCTGACATAGATACCGTCAAGGAACTTCCTAATATCCTTGTTCTTCACATGGCATTTCTGTTGTATCAACAGAAAACGAAAATTTACAATTAGAATCCAGGCAAGTGCGAAACGTAAACTGTTTAACAGTTTGCATGTCAATAATGAAGGTGAAAGAATGAACCTGGTTAATTAGGGCACAGGAGCGAGATACAAGCTCAATGTCATTTCCATCCAAAACGAGTTCATCCTTCACCTTCTCGGATCTAACCACAGAGACTCCCTCAAGCATGTCCACTTTCCTCACCTATCAACACATTACACAAATTAATCGAAGGAAAATCATGAACACACTTCAATAACTCAGGAATTTAAATAACTAACAATACGCACAATCATCCTTCAAAATTGAAAAACCTAATTTATTTGATACTAATCAAGAACACAGAAAACCTAATTCATTTTCCTACGATTATGATCTGAATCAAATAGAGAGAGGAGGTAAGGAGACACTAACCTTCTTCTCGCCAAGGAAGTTACGGATCTCGATGGAGGCGTTGTTGTTAGAGATGCTCGCATTGATAGGAAAGTGAGCATACACAAATCTCATCTTGTAACGGTATCCCTTGGTGACGCCGGTGATGAGGTTCTCGACGTGGCTGAGAGCGGTGCGGATGGCGGCGGAGGTTTTCCGGGAGCCAAACCAGGCGTCGATCTTGAGCTTCTTCTGGCCATTCTCGTCCTTGATGAGCTGGAAATCAAGGTTGAGATGCTTGAAGTCACGAACGAGCTTACCCCTGGGACCTTCAACCTCGATGACCTTAGCGTGAACCTTGATGCTCACGCCTTCCGGAATGTTCATAGTCTCGGAAGAGAGAATAGTCTTCATCTCTGAAACTTCTAGGGTTTCTCTCTCTTGCGGCTTCTCTGTGTAGTTCTTTCTTCCCCAGAATGCAAAACGCAAAACCCTAGTGAGCTTGTATATAACACTGCTGCTATAAAATAAGGGCTTTTTTGTTTTGGTCGGGCTAGATTTTGTTTGGAATCATGGGCTAAGCCCAATACTTACTTTTGTTGTAACTATGGAAACTTATGCAGTAGCACCAAAAACCTGAAAAACAATAATGATTGAAATCTTAATTAATTTTATGACAAAAAAGATGTTAATTAATTTTATTTATTATCAGAAAAAATTTAACTATAAGTGTTATTTTAAAAAAATTTAAACATTTTAAAATTTATTTGTTAACTATAAATTCAAATTATTTTTCCAAAACAAGTTTACCTATGTGTATTTTTATTTAAAAATGCTCCATATATATGTATAAAAATATGTATTAAAAATCAGATACTGCTTATGTAATTTTTTGGACTAATATACTGTCTTTGAGTCTTTCTCCTCGTACTTAATTTTCCTTTTCCTCTTGTTGCATCATTTCTTATTCTTCATTCCCAGCTCTACTTTTCTTTTCTACCACCACTATCAATGTTTTGTGTAAAATATAAAATATTTTTTATAGAAATTGTAATAATATCTTGCTATTTTGTTGATATTAAAGTATAAATTAATTTTGTTAATATGTTTAGGGCCTTTTAAATTATATATATCAAGGAACATGAGTGGGAGAAACTATTAATTAATCTTAATTAATCAAAGTAAGGAGAAAGGACCCAGATTTTACTCTTTTTTATGTTTTTTTGGGACCTCTCAAATAAATCGGAGTACAACTTTCGAGAAGATGCTTCAAGGTTTTTTCTTGGTAACTAGTGCTTCAAAGTTAAATGTGCTAAGAATTACCATTTTTCTTTTCCATTTAACTATGATTAAAACTATATATATACACAGCTTTGATGCATGGAGAAAATCCATGGACATCACTACATCGTACATATATAAATTTATCTCACCTACTCCTAGTATACAACAACGATACAACATGCGCATTTAAAAGACCTGAAAGAAGATTTCATCAAAAACAATCATAATCACTTCCATTTTCATCTACATCTTCACTTTCAATTTCGCTCTCGAACTTCACAATCACTTCCAATTTCATCTGCATTTTCACTTTCAGTGTTGCTCTCAATTTCAGGATTTTCTTCCAAGTTGAGTGTGAGCTTCATCTCTTGGCTAACTAACTCAACAAGGTCCTTTCTTTTGCAAACTTTGTAACCATCTATAATAGCCTTGAACAAAGACTCGCACGGCTCGATCTCTCCGAATCTTAGTTGGGTAAATATCCGCTTCACGCCTTCAACCATGCCGGCTTTTCCATAACAACCTACCAGATTAATCTGAGTCACAATGTCAGGTTCCAAATGCTTATCCTGCATTTTCATATATGTATTCAAGGCCTTGTTGATTTCTCCGGCTGAACCGTATGCATAGATTGCCACATTATAGGCAAAGGAGTCAAGATCAACCTCGGATTCTAGGAATGTTTGAACGGATTTAAGTGCCAAATCATGCATACCGACTAAAGAATACAAAGAAGTGATCGCAGCTTGTCGCGCATAAGGCTTCCCCTCCTTCAGAGATGACTCCAACTGCACCACTGCTTCAATTGGAAACCCTCCCTTCTTTAATACAGTGAACAACACTTTCATAGTTCCATCATTTGGCATGATCTTCTTAGATATCATTTCATGTATTAGTTCAGCACACTCATAAAGCTGTCCATGAGTGGCATAACACACCAGTACCTTATTATATGAAACACAATCCCTCAGTAGACCTAAAAGCTTCATCTCCTCGGCGATTTCAAAGGCCTCGTCGATCCTTCCCATATCTTTATAAAGATACATCATTGTCACGTATGAAATACCATCTGCCCAGCCCTTTTCTCTCAAATTCTCAAAAGCCATCTTGGCTTCAGATACCAATCCGAGATCTGCAAAGAGACTGATCATGCTATTGCAAGCAACTAAATCAAGACCGCCCTCCAAGTTCTGCATTCTCTCATAAATCGTTTTTACTCCTTCCAAGTTCCCAACCTTACCATAAGACTTTAGCAAGGATGTCAACACAACTAAATTGGCAGATAATCCAGATTCTTCCATCATGTTGAAATACCTAAGTGCCTCTTCATGACTACCATATTCTGCAAATCCATTTATTAAAGATCCATACACAACCTCATTTGGTTTTACTCCGGCTCGTAGCATTTCCTGGTACACACTGACTGCATCAGAAAGCTGACTGAGACGAGCATAGCATGCAATGACAGCAGAAAAAGTCTGACAATGCGGCTTAAATCCCATCTCTTGCATTTCATCCATGAGATCTCTTGCTTGGTCTACTAAATCAGCACCAGAAAACATCTGAATGAGAGAATTATAAGTGCAATCATCAGGCCAAGTCCCATGATTTTTCATTCCCCTGAAGAGAGAAACAGCTTTGTCGTAAAGTTTTCCTTTGCCATACGCTTTGACCAAGACATTGTATTCTATGACATCCCTTCTCTGTCCTGGCACACCTCTCTCCCTATAAAACACATTCTCAGCTTCAAGCCAATGTCCCTTTTCAGCAAAAGCATCCATAATTGCAGCACATATACTTGATGATGGTTCCCCATTCATTAGAAATTTCTGAAGCAAACAATTTGCTTTGTCAAGAGCTCCTTCTTTAATATACATCTCGATAATATCAGGAAGAGAGTGCTCATCGACAGAAACAAAAGATTTCTCCATTTCATCAATTAGAGCTTCCACATCTTGAACCATATTCTTTGAGCATAACACACCAAGAAGAGCTCTGTGAGTTACATCATCTGGAAAGAGCCCAACGTCTCTAATCCTTCTATAACAACAAAGAGCAGCATCAATATTCCCCACATTAGCATACAATGACAGAAGGATATTGTAAGTTTTCGTATCAGGAGATATACCCTTTTCTTCCATTTTATTGAGCAGAGATTCAGCTTCCATCAAATTACCATGACTTCCACAGATAAAGATCATAGTATTAAAAGTGATTGTATCCATTGCCACTCCGGATCTTAACATATTAGCAAAGACTTCGGCAGCATCCTTTAGGCGTCCGGCCTTGCCATACAAATCTATTAAAGTATTGAAAGTTGAAGTCAACCGAGGTTTCTGGGGACCAAACACCTTGATTGATGAATTCAAAATGTTTCTCCCACCTGTCTTAAACAGCTCAGTCGAAAGGAAATGCTTGAAACTAATAGGCATCGATCTAGAACCATTCATAGCAGTAATTGCTAAAGAATCCAAATCAAGATCATCTAACTCAACCCTACCATCACACCAATCCTTGTAAAACCCATCTGCCATATCGAACTCTCCCACGTCCTTCAACACCTTAACAACCGTACTCATTGTAACCTCATCAGGAAAAAAGCCCCTCAACCTCATATGCTTAATCCACAGAAGTGCTTCTTTAACAAGACCTGCTTTCCCATACACATCAACAAGCATGCTATAAGTGTTATTGGTAGGCAAAACCCCTTTCTTTGCCATCTCAATCCAGAGAAGCCTCAATTGGTCCCATCTCTGAGCCTTACCAAGAGCTCTAAGCACAACATTATAATGAATCACATTGGGAACATACCCTTCCTGTGACTTAAACCACTCAAAAACCTTAAGAGCACGCTCCCACCTACCCTGTTCCCTAAGTATAACAGTTATCTCTTTAGGACTAAGATTCTCGGAGAAAGAACCAAGGGTCGCTTCAACGTCAACAGAATACTCTAAAGATTTCAAAACTGAAGGTAAATTACCACCATACCCCTTCTTCTTCTTGGTCCTCCGATCATTTAGGGAAGAAGAAGAAGAAGACGAAGAAGGAGAGTTTGTGGGTAAAGATAGAGTCTTTGAATGGCAATGAATGAGAGGAAAGTGAGATTTTGTGATAGGGGTTGGCAAGTGGCTGCAGTAGTGAGGTTTTGTGAAAACGTTGGCAACAAAGTTTGAAGAAAATGAAGAAGAAGATGAAGAAGGAGGACTTACAAAAAATATGTCTGAACATGACATGTTATGCTTTTTTTTTGAAGTAGTAATGAACCCAAAATGAAGAAGAAGGTGAAGGTAGTTGGTGAGGGTTTATGGTGGTAAAACGGCAACAGAAGCAAGATTTTCTGCTCTTTCCCTATCTATCTATCTATAATGACTAACTAGCCCAAAGTAGATTAAGGCACTGTTCTCCACTGTAATCCACGGTTTACTGAATCCTCAGAGAGTAATGCGTGGCCACTTCCCTGTTTTAATCCTCAGAGTGCTGATCTCTCCAAAATTGGAGGCGGAAGTCTTTAAACCACCAATTTTGCCTGTGCTCTTCTTTCACCTATCCCAAAACAAGGTGTGTTATTTCTTCAGGTAGATCTCGATGGTTAAGAAAAATCAATCATTGAATTCCTGGGTAGAAAAACAATCCAACCTGGGTAGAGAAACAACAAAATGTTAAAATAAAATAAAATTTCTAATTCAAATTTATTTACTATTCATTCAGATATAAAGATTCAAATTTATTCCCTCCTTTGTATCTCTCTGCCATCTATATATATAAACATTATTTGTTCAAACTCATTTTTCTCACTCTTCCCATTTCTGTAATTCAATTTTTTCCCCTTCCAGGTGCTAAGAGCAAAGTTCTTATGATTAAGCAAAAAAAAAAAGGTTTCTATCATCATTAAAGGTGAGCAACAATTCTAAGTTTAGTTAAACTTTTGTTAGAATCTGTCTCTTAAATTCATTCTAGTATGTTAACTCTATTTAATGTTTTTAATATAATTTTATATAAACATAGACAACAGCAGACTAAACCTTAACCAAATAATGCAAAGCCATGACATAATGCCATAGTAACAATGGCAAGAAAAGATTAAACTTCACTCATAGATTATTTTCAATAGCCACTTTGCAGCAATTTAACATTCCTAAGTCCTAACCAATTTAACCTAAATAACCAAAAGCAAAAATCAATCAATCTAAAACAGAATTTAACAAACTGGGCAGTGGAACTAAATCATTCTGAATTTCTTTTTTCAAAAAAAAAAAAAAAAAGCAACAGACATCAAGAAGGCAAGCAAACATGGTGGTTACCTTCTACAGACGGATGCGGCGAGGCAGGGACCTCCAAGCTGAGAAGCGAAGAGGCGACAGTGCTGGCCGTTAAGACCCTATCCGACGGGGAGACGGCGGTTGCAGCGGAGAGAAGACGAGCTGGTCGGACGACGGTGGGCAGCGGCGGGGAGACGGGCTGATGACGGAGGCTATGCTAGCAGCGAAAACAGAGACTGCGGGGTGGTAGTTATGAGGGTGAAAGAAGGGTCATACGCTTATACTTGTGGGATATTTTATAAGATATTTATTTAATTGATTAACTAATAGAGTAAGAGCAAGAGGAGACGGAATCAAGGTTTTCTAACAAGAGGAGTGACAAAAAAGCTTCAAAAAGTGATAGGTTAAGGATGGGTTTGTAAAGCTTTTCAAAAGAATAACTACCTCGTTTTGTATTTGGTAAATAAAAAGACGACGTGCTTGTGCTTGCAGCTTTTAAAAGATAAGAGTGCTTTTAAAAGCACCTGAAAGGGAGCTTTTCAAAGATGGTTGGTGCTTATCAAAATTGAAAAGTCCTATATAATTCTATTTATTAATAAATATCCACATTCATAATTATATTTATATCTGTTATGATCATTTTAAATTTTAAAGTCATTTTACCAAATACAATTATTGTTGCTTGTACTTATTAAAAGATATTTTTATTTGATTTTACCAAATACACATGATACGACTTTTAAAAAACTATCTTTTAAAAGACAACTTTCATAAGCTACTTTCGAAAAGTAAAAGTTTTAGCAAAACTAACTTGATGTTTTTCATTTGGACTAGACGACAATTTTTCTACACATGAACTAATACTATTCCAATAATTGGAAGCTTTGCTGATGGTTTCATGTAATATATATAGTAATACATACATCAGCCCCTTCGGGGACATCCGATAGTAATACATACATCAAAAAATAAAAAATAAATACGTTGGGATTGGGATTTTCTAAATTGCATTCAAATGTGTTATTTACTATATCATTAATTAGTTTTCCTGAGGTAGGTTACCTTGAATCCCAAATAATGAGGAGAAGAGCAACAAGACTACCTAATTTTTTATTTTTTAGTTGCCCTATTTGATTTTGTTGACTCGACAAAAATAGAGGAAGAGATGAGAAAGTAAGAGAAAACTATAAGTGAAAATTTATTTTAGAATGTGACTTATTTGTTAAGGTGAAAGAAATTTAAGTAATCATAATAAACTGAAAGATGGTGAACTTGAAAGATGCAAATAAGCAATTATGCGAAAAGGCTTTGGAATGTTGCTGTCCCCTCTACTAACACGGTTTGTTCCGTAGGAAAGATCAAATATATTCCCATTTTAAAGTTATACAATTTTATTTATATTTAAAGTAATGTTAATTCTTTACACATTTTCCCCTCACTATATTTGGTTTTTATGAATTTTGTGGATAAATTATAGAGAGTAAAATTTTAATGTGTTGACAATGTAAAATTCAAGCATATTTGTTCTTATTTGTTATTTGAGTTCGGTTGGAGAAGCAGTCACATATAGTAGCTCTTATTTTAGTATCAATGTATCATGTTATTTGAAATAATTCATCCAACTTATAATTCTTTACGCATAAGGACAGACCCTGTGATGTAGGCTTTGACCACCACATCCATCCCTTATAAAATATCCTGGGAAGTGGGAACAAGCTGGGTTGCTTATGTTCATCAGAGTGGTGGCCAGTTTTATCAATTCAGTTTCCAGAACCTTTGATAATTTGCTGTGCTAAGTGTTAATATTAATCATGATAACAGATTATGAAAATATATTTAAAACCCTCTTCTTATAGTAGCCGGGAATCGCATATAGAGGCCATAATATTAAATCAAATAAGATGTTCCAAAAAGATCTAACTTTGATAGAACACAAAACTGTAAAAATCAAAATCTCAACAAGCTTATAAAAAGTAAAAACTGTCTCCAAACCACTAAGTAGGAAGCAATCCATGAATTCATGAACAACAGAAGCATCTACTCTTCAGCTATTGTTCCCTTCTCGCTGACATAGATACCGTCAAGGAACTTCCTAATATCCTTGTTTTTCACATGGCATTTCTGTTGAATCAACAGGAAAAAAAAAACTTACAATTAGAATCCAAGCAAGTGCGAAAGGTAAACTGTTTAACAGTCTGCAAGTTGATAATGAAGGAGAAAGAATGAACCTGGTTAATTAGGGCGCAGGACCGAGACACAAGCTCAATGTCATTTCCATCCAAAACAAGTTCATCCTTCACCTTCTCGGATCTAACCACAGATACTCCCTCAAGCATGTCCACTTTCCTCACCTATCATTACATTACACAAATTAATCACAAAGAGTATAAGGCAAATGAGCATTAGCAAGAATTGGCTACTACAAAAGGCATAGCATGGGTACAATGGCAGCAGTAGTATTGATTTAAAAATGTAATGTGGTTAGTATCATCATGTGGCGTTGGCTCCTGCAGAATACAGGAAGTTAGGAATGTAATTTAATGATGGCTTTTGTTGCAAAAAGGTAATTATTCATGTTCGGGTAGGTGTATGTCAAGTCAGGGGTTTATAATCAGCAGGTGGATAAATCATTTGATTTGGGTTAATGGGTAGATGTATTCATGCGTGTTATATGAAAGGGATTATGGTTTGGGTGTATGGTTCTTGATTTAAAGGTATGTAAAGGTCTCAGTGTGTAGTTGCAGTTGGGGGCTAATATGGCAATGCCAAAAGGGATCAATTAGTTTTTAAAAAAAACTGTTACTTACCTCTCCGTTTGCGTCGAGAATAAATCAACCTTTCTAAAAAAACTAACAATACATACAACAATCCAGCAAAACTTTGAAAAACCTAATTCATTAGATACTAATGTCAAACACACAAAACCTAATTAAATTTCCTACCATGATCAGAATCAAATACAGAGAGGAGGTAAGGAGAAACTGACCTTCTTCTCGCCAAGGAAGTTACGGATCTCGATGGAAGCGTTGTTGTTGGAGATGCTAGCATTGATAGGAAAGTGAGCGTACACAAATCTCATCTTGTAACGGTATCCCTTGGTGACACCGGTGATGAGATTCTCGACGTGGCTGAGGGCGGTGCGGATGGCAGCGGAGGTTTTCCTGGAGCCGAACCAGGCGTCGATCTTGAGCTTCTTCTGGCCATTCTCGTCCTTGATGAGCTGGAAATCAAGGTTGAGATGCTTGAAATCACGAACGAGCTTGCCCCTGGGACCTTCAACCTCAATAACCTTAGCGTGAACCTTGATGCTCACGCCTTCGGGAATGTTCATAGTCTCGGAAGAGAGAATAGTCTTCATCTCTGCAACTTCTAGGGTTTCTCTCCCTCTCTCTCACGGCTTCTCTGTGAGTGCGTTGTTTCTTTCTCCCCCAAGACTGCAAAACGCAAAACCCTAGTGAGCTTGTATATACGACTGCTGCTACAAAAATAAGGGGTTTTTTGTTTTGGGCGGGCTAGGTTTTGTTTGGTATCATGGTCTAGGCCCAATAATTACTCTTGTGCGTGTAACTATGAAAACATATACGGTAGAAAAAAGCCTGAATATACCAAAAAAACAAAAAGAAGAAGCAAAAGCCTGAAAAACAATAATGATTGAATTCTTAATTAACATCCGAAACAAAATCTTAATTAGTTTTATTTATTACCTGAAGAATTATTTTATAGCTAACGCCAGAATATATTTACAAAGAAACAAGAGAATGGGCCATGGCCAAAAAAAATAAGAGAATACCCAAGTTTATTTAGACCATCTGCACATTCAATATTTCTTTTCTCTTAGTCCAAAAAGAAATAATATTTCTTTTCTCAAATTTAAATAATTAATTTTATTATTTTAAATTATTAAATTTTGTTATTTTAGATTATGTCTTCCATAAAATTTGAACCAAGAACCCAAAAAAATAAACTCAACTCATTATTAAAAATCAACTTAGTCAAGTGATTACGAGGCTAATCTACTTTTTTTTAGAGACGAGGACTATCAGTTACCACCCTAATAAAAAAATGGTAGGAGAGAAATAATTTTTCAAACAGTGATAATTAGAACATGAGGTAAATTAGTCTTTTTTTTTTTAATTTTATCAAAGATAAATTTGGGGAGAAGTTTAAATCCAAAACCTCTATTAGAAAAAAGAGATAAATATTTTTTTATCTGAACTCACGGATAAATTAGCTATATTTTACCGATGAAAAGTTATCTAATTAAATATACGAGTAAAATACTATTAGCATAAAAAAGTAAAAGAGAAAGTTTAAGTTATTAATATTTTGGCGACTAATATCAATCAAAAAACTTAAAATATTATTACTTATTTAAATTATATTTATAGTTGAATTTCTTTTATTTTATTGGGTTTTGTGATTATCATGGCCAAAAATTTATTTACTATTATTGAAAATAATATAATATTTTGTACATTCTCGAACGCCGAAAGCATTTTTGATCTCTTACTCTTTGTATTCCTTCTTCCTTCTGTGATACCCTTTTTTGGTCCCGCTCCTCTGTTCCTATTATCCATTCTTTTTCTTTAATCCAATCTTCACTCCTTCTCTTCTCTGCAACAAGCTGCTTCCTTTCTCACCGATCATAACACCCATTTCGCTCATTCTCTTCTGGGTTTCTCTCATAATCCTTTTTATAAGGTAAAATGAAAACCAAAAAAAAAGTCAACATGCAAACGCTATTATATTATGCCTCTGCTACAAAACAGAATCATCATTAAATATTCTTTTGTTGCTTTCATCGTCGTGTTCATAGCCATGGCCATAGCCATTATTGGTCACGTTGTTATTGTTAGCATGCGTTGTTTGTTTCTTCCATTAACTGCTTAGAATTCTGGGTTCTGATAGGGATATGACATTATGGTGTTTTTGTCAAAGATACATAGATTCACATGTGTCACATTACTTTGGTGTATTCTGAATTGTTCTAGTGACACAAGGTTTTGAAGATTGAATTTATAGCCATGAATAAGAATAAAAATCTAATCTTTGGCATTACAATTTCACAGTTTGTGAGTTGATTCTGATGAATTTCTGTATAATTTGTTTTGTTACTTTTTTTTTTCCTCATTACTCCTTCTGCATCACTCTTTCAGGTTGTGGGAGACTTTCAAAATTGGATCTTGCTCTGCTTATTTGCATGCATGGATTTTCTTCAGTTGTGTTTGTCCCTTTTGCAGGTGAAGCTATTGTGCTGAGTTCTGAATTTTCAGTACAAAGTAGTTGGTGCTTTTGCATGGGAGAAAGTTGAGTCTTACATGGAAGTGTTGGTGAAGTTCTTTGGTGGCACTGCAAATTCAGTTACTTGCAAATGCATGGTATTGTTTGCTACTGTTTTGATTCTTAGATTGCTACTCTTTCCTTCCTTCACTAGCTTTGATGGGATTGAATGGACCAACATTGTGTATATCCGCAACAACCATCCCCCATTGTTGGTATCTGAATTTGAAATTAGGGAAAACAAGTTCTTGGAAGTTCCTCAGATTGTTTGGGGATTGAATAACCAGAAGATTGCATTTGCAAGGGCCTGTCTTACAGCTAGAATGCTAAATAGAACTCTTTTGATGCCTAGCCTTAGTGCCTCTTTGTTTTACAAAGAAATTGACCTCTTAAAGCCAATTTCCTTTGACAAAGTGTTCCAATTCGACAAGTTTAACACGATTTGCATCGGTTTTGTTCGATTAGGTCGGTATTCGGATGTGTTAAATGTAACAAAAGTCCTTGAAATGAAGAAAGGAAGTGGAAGGAAGTGGACATTGGAAAGGGATTTATCACAATTGAAGGAGCATAGCCGGGGCTCGCTCGATGACCATGAGGTAATACGGATTGTTGGGAAGAACCCCTTCTTGTGGCATGATCATTGGCCTGTGAAGGATTATGCAAAGGTTTTTGAGTGCTTGCATTTGGTAGATGAGATTTCTGAAGAAGCAGATAGAGTTGTGTCTAGGATTAGAGAAGCTGGAAGAGAGGCAAAGGGACTCATTGAATCAATGAAACTTGAAAATGGTAATGCTTCTGGGAGTTCTTCATTTCAGCCTCTCCCATATGTTGCTGTCCACATGAGGATAGAAATTGATTGGATGATTCATTGCAAGAAATTAGAGCAAAGATTGAACACAAACCAAATATGTAGTAGCAGGGAAGAGATAATGGAAAGAGTTAGGAACATTGCCGGTTTTAAGGCTCCGGTCGTCGTTTATCTCGCAGTAGCCGATAAACTCCTTAATGATTCTTCCATACTAGAACAATGGGGAGAAGGCATTGTTCCCTTTGAGAAGAAGAAGCTTGGTGTTGATGGAATTTATAAGAAGTATCCATATCTAATTCAATCTGCAATTGACTATGAAGTGTGTTTGAGGGCTGATATCTTTGTTGGAAACAGCTTCTCCACGTTTTCAAGCCTTATAGTTCTTGAAAGAACACAGAAGGTGATGAAAATTGGTGCCACAAACTTGTGTGGTGGAAATGATGTAATTTGGCCTTCTTACGCTTACAATATTCCATCAGGAGAAGAATCAAATAGCCCTATGAAATGGAATACAAATATGTCTGATTCAACTCTCCAAGCAATCAGCTATGGCACCAACCACATTTCTTGTTGATAGTGCATGCTGTGTATAATTTCTGTTGCAAATGTTGAGAATTTTAGAGGAGAGGAGACCCTTGATCTTGTGTCACAACATTTTTCACATGTGGAGTTTGATTAGCTCACTTCAAGAAGAAAGAAAGAAAAAGAATGATGAAGATCTTACAACAGTGGGATATAGTTGTTTACACTGAGGTATGGTTTCTCTTTATGTACATCATACTCAGATACTCTTAACTTTTGAAGCATGTTGTTGTGATTTGAGTCCTGCCAATTTTGGTGGTGTGTCATTCCCCCTGCAACTATTTCAGATATTGTTGCATGAGAAATGTTACTGTTAGGTGTACTAGTAACACAATTTATTGTTGCATATCTCATCTCATTGATATAAATCAAAGTCTCTTCACCAAAAGTTATTCGGTACAGATCTAAATTCATACAAATATAAAAGATTCTTTTACAATACAGATTTTTACACCTTACATCTAAAAAAAATTAAAGTAATATATAGATGTGGACCCACACATTCTTCTAATAAAATTTACATCTTTATTATTTACATCTGTACCGTATAAGCCACTTTTATTTATTTATAAAATTGGCATATTTGTACAAATTAGAATATAGAAAAAGTTTCAAGTACACCGATATACTTATAATTTGCAATCGTTGATTTTAATTTAAAATACATAAAAAATATGTATAAATCAAAATCAATGATTATGAATTACAAGTATATCAATATACTTTAAACTTTTCTTATCTTATATTAGAGTATGAAATACAACCATTACTCACACGAAGATGTTTTTATGTGAAGATAATGTTGAAAACTGTTAACGATATGAGATATTTGATTAAATTGATTAATATGTGTTAATATTTTAGCTATAATTTTCTTAATGGTATCCCTAGGAATATACTCATCACATTGAATGGTGAAATATTAAATATATGCAATGTGTGCATGGTATATGTACTTGTGACATTTTTGTACATATATAAATTGGATTTGTTGGGTTCACATGTGAGAATATGAAAAGGCGGAGAGAAGACACCTGCACTTGTCTGCAGGTCTTGGTCTTGTCTATTTGTTGTACATATGAGAAAACAAATGAAGTGGGACCTACCTTTGTTCCCTTTGCATTACATTAGAAGTTCACTTCCATGATGTTTGTGAGGGACACTGCCCTGCAAAATTCCCATCTTTGGAAACTATTTTCTGAATGCAGTCATGAATGTATGCATCACTAATCATATCTTTATTTCTCAAAGTGATAATAATCTCAAAACTTGAATTATTCATATATATTACCAATCAACCCTTTTTTATTACTCAAATACTCATGCTTATCCTCTTAGATTATTTATCTAGGGTTGATGTTGGAACATGTGTGTCACTACTATAACTAATATTTTAGGAATCGGATAAAGCGTTTTGTCGTATCGGATGTTCAAGTATTTTTAATCGTTGATCTCAAATTAATTTCAATTTTAAAATATTTTATGATCAAAATCAACAGCCAAAAACACTGAAACATCTATTATCACAAAATACCTATCTACTTCTAATATGTTATTTTTGAGTTATTGTGCTACTAAGTTATTGGATAGGGATGAAAACTTTCACTTCTTTTTTACCTGAACCTACCATGCCATTAAAAAGCTTCAACCAAATACAATACAATCAAGTAGATTCAGTCTGTATAGATTACCTTCTTGATTGTGTATCTCTATGTTGTTGGGTATCTTGCATCCTTATATATCTTTGTTTAATGAAATTAAATGTACAACAAAAAGAGAGGGCAAGGAATTTTTAAGTATCTGGTCCAAAGCCGCCAAAGTATTCATTTAATTGAAGCCTAACTTTTCGGCTAAAAAATGTGTCTCTAGTGTGACAGCCTAAGAACTTTGTTGGATTTAAGTTGGTCCACTTTTGTATTAATTAAATGGAATTGATGCTAAGTCATTTTTTGGTAGGATATCATTGTTGTTTTCTTGTTTTGCATGTGATGATGTGAAGGTGAATCGTAACAACTAACAAACTTTGAGTCACACATTCATCACACAAGTTATAACTTCAATGATGGATTTAAAGGCTTTTTAATTATTGGCACCCATTATTTCTTTGTCACCCTATTTAATCATTTTCTCAGATAATAATTATGAAATGCAAAAGATGGTCTCATATAGTAGAACTACAACATGCTTACTATGGCTTCCATTTTTGTTGAGCTCATTTGCACATGAAAACTATGAAAGTGATTTTTGAAGTTGATTATGCAACAACACTGACATGTCTATTGCACGCTTTGGGCAAATCGATATGTTGATTGTTTGCATTTTGATAAAATATAATTTATTCCATTCCCTTGAAACACGCTATGACTTTTTCATAAAAGTATACACTAAAATTCAACTATTTAATTAGCAATCAGTATTTAAAATATAAAATATATATAAAAATTGACTTAAACAATACATATATTTATATACAAATAGTCAAATACTTAATGATTGATTTGATGATTGAAATTTGTGTAAAAATAAAATTTTTGAAATAGTATATAACATTGTAGATCGTAAGATGTTAGTATGTTCGACTTGACATATTTTACTGAATCATCTAACGGTTTATAACGTAATCTTCGTATAATAATGTCCTCATTTGAGTATTCCCAAAATGCCCTCCAAAATACATATGGGCACCCCTCCATACTCCACACTTGAATTAGTGATTTGCTTTGTTTCTCTTTTTAAAGAGCCAGCCTACAAGGATGCGTGTCTTATGGATCATCATGGAACCTTCCTTTCTACACTACTTCAACTTTTCATCATTCCTTTCAAAATTCAAAGCAATAATTAAAATTAATTCTCTTAACTTGAGAGAATATTGATATGCTTTCTTTTTTCTTCCTTTTTTTTTTTTTTTTGCTTTTTCAATCTTAAACGGGACAAGCCTAAATAACAAAATTATGCCGGTGTGGATCTTAGTTTTTTTAAAAAAAAACTTGATCTCTTTTGCATCATGATTGAACTTTCATGATGGGCCTTGCGAATGGGCATTATAAACCAATTTGGGCCTTAAAAACTGTACTATAGTATTTGGACCGTTGTGCATGGCAAGTTTGCAACTTACTTTTAATTCCTTTTTTTTTGTGACTTACTTTTAATTCCTTCAGAATAGAGACCATGATTCCATGACCTCCCAAAAAAATACTTGAAAAAAATTGAATAAAAAAAAACGAAAATAATGGTAATCTTACACGTCCAATTCCACTTAATTTTTTTTTATAAATTAATGACCTTTTAAGAAAATTAAGTATAATTAGGAGTACTATGTATAGGTGATGGTGTCAACTATAACTAATCCACTGAGAGGTCACAGGTGAGTGGTGACTCCAAACTAAAGTAGTGTTTAATAACGTTGAAACCGTGTATTAAGTATTAATAATGGTAAAGGCAAGTGTATAGAATATGACCCAACTTTGTAGCTTTTGGCTTTTGCAATCAAAGATACATGTAAGACAATATTGCATTGCTACATACTCATCCACTCTTTCAAAATTTTCATCATCACTGCTTCACAAATAAATTATTTACATTTGTTTACATGTAGATCTCGTTTGATTATGTTATTTAAAATGAATTGTGTTATTACTTATTATACATGTATTTTATTATATTGAATATATATAAAAAAAAGAAAACTATATATAATATGTGAGTGTGTGTCACGTGCACATGGCATAAATTAAACTTCAGAGTTCAGCGAGATGATATTTATTTAATTAATTATCCAATTTAACTACTTTGATAAGCCACTGACACAATCTACTACTAAGGTACCCGTTGTGCTAAGGCTATAATAAAAATTAATAATATTCATTTTCCTTTTTTTTTTTTCTGGTCCATGCATGCACTGTTATTACAACTTCAAATGCCATGCGTGGTCCTCAGATGTTGCCATTTCACGTTACTTTCTCACTATTCAATTCCCACCCTCTATTTTATTTTTTTTTCTTTCATAATTAGCATCATGACTTGCTGCATTCAATTCAATAACACCCCATCATGAACGGTACCATACTACTATTTTATTTAATCAATAATGCACTGCTCTATATTTAATTCTTTGTTTCTAATAATGTTTTCAAGAATTTGCAAGTTACCATATACACGATAGTTTAATTTTAATGTATTAAAAGTGTGTAAATTAATAGTATTTTTTAAAATATAAGTATAAATTGATAGTTATTTTACTAATATGGTATTACATTATTAGATATATGTATAAAGTTTAGGGTATATAACACTTAAAAAAAAATAGGCCACGTGAGAATAGTAGTGAACAAATAAAATAGGAGTACTGGCTCCATTCCACCCACAGTGCTCAATTATTCAATGACGTTCTTATTCAATCATGCCAGAATATAATTTCTGTGTACTTTTTTTTTTTATTTTTTAAATGCTTACTTAACTTGTTACTACAAATTTAATTCGAATCCATACATATGATACCTACCATAATAATTATATCAATTATCAATACAAAATATCAGGTAAATCAGATGTATGTAAACAATATTTATGATAAACCAAAATCCTCCTCATGTAAATAGTAATTATTTTTTCAATAAAAAAGACATTTTTGTTTTTTGCATAAATAAAATTAAAATTTAAATCATATTGATACATAACCAAAGTGAGTAGTAGTTGAATGAAAATGGACCAAGTGAATTTATATTTAGAGTCATTAATTCTAAAAATATAAACTTTTTTTTTTTAAATGAACCAAGTGAATTCTTTAATTTTGTTTAACAATGTACCAACAGTTTATACTTTTTTTCTGAAATAATTTCATTTTTTGGTCAACAGTGTACATACTGCTATGAAAAACAGTTCCATTTGGTCAGCAGCAGTATAATTATGTTTTTTATTATTTTTTTATATTAATTATCTTTTTTATTATTATAAGTAATAAATGGCAATATGGCATATACTTTTTTTTTGGGTCATAGTCATCAATGATATAGTTTTGAAACAATGGAAACATCAGATAGATTTTGGGCCCGACCTCATATCACAAAGCCCAACCACTTCATGTAACCCTCTTAGATTTTTTTTTTTTTTTTTGGCTTTCTCCAAGATGGGTCCCACCACTTTGATTTGGTCAGTGGTGGTTAGATGACACTATAACATGTTTAGCACAGTATCACCAATTAAGGACAAAGCTATTTATTGTAGGGTGGCATATATAGGTCTCCCACAAAGATTTTAGTGCTCTACTTTTTATTTTTATGTACTTTAAGTCTTGAATAATTTCTAATTCACCGTCAACTGCTTAATTAGTTTTGTCATTGTTATGGTATATCAAATTTGATGTCTACTTTGTTAAAAAAAGTTAACAAATTAATATTTATTTTAAAAATAAGTTCGACAAATTCAAGAGTCAATTAAAAATTGGACTTAATACTATTATTATTATTATTATTATTATTATTATTATTATTATTATCACACGCCCTTGGCACATGTATATCTTCGATTAATTTCTCTGACTCCGAACATTATGTTAAGCACACATCAAATCATAATAATGCGAAACATTATTAGTACCTTATAATATTTTATGGGTACCACTAAAATCCAAATCATACATGCAAACTTGAAAAAGAGCATCTTGGCAATAATGGTAATAATAATTTGACGTAAAACAATTTATTATTATTATTATTATTATTATTTACATTTTCTCATCAAGATTAATGTAATAAGGCTTCTCAAATTCATTGTATGTAGTTTGTTCTATGAATCCGGGCATGCATTCAGATTCCGTTGTTGTTTTCTTTACTACAACCCCATTATATATTGATATTGATAATAAAACATGAGTTATACATGCATACATATGATATTCATCAATTTATCAACTTTCCATAATAACAAGATTTTTTATAATATAGATTTTATTCTTTATACTCTGCAATATTTAAAATAGAATATAAATACGAACTCACACCTATTACTAATAAAATATATATTTTTATCATTCACATTTATATCGAATAAATTTTTATAATATTAATATAATGCCAAAATAAAATTATGATTATTATTATTGTGTACAAAAATGGGATGTAGATGTAAAAGAAGAGTACGTAACAATAATAACAATAATAGTGGGAGTGATGAAATTCTTGGGAGTGATAGTGTTTGTGTGTGTGAATTGTGAATTGTGATTCTGATGTGTCAGTGCTCTTCTACTACATAGCACATGCTGACGTTAATGCCCAACAACACTACATATAGATAAATGTGCCTTACCCTACTATTACCTCTACCATAATTATTATTATTGGGTTGGACACACACTACACTAGTTAGTATAGAAATTAGAATAGTGGAATCAGCAATAATTTTTCCCTAACACCTAATTGGAAGCATCCCAGCAATCCATACAAAGTTGACAAATATACCATCTCTTTAGGAAAATTGTCTTTTCAGTTTTCACTATTATTAACTCTCTCTATAAAGTTAACAGTGCATTGCATGCACGGTCATTATTATTATTGTGATTGTATTGTCAATTTTACACCCATAACTATTATCATGGTATCTTTAGAATTAGTTACATATATAGTAGGATGAATAAATTATATTTTCAATAATATCATTTTAATTTGATATAATTTTTTTTAGATAAATTTTAACTTGAAAGTGAAATTAATTAAAAATCTATATATACCTTTATTTCAATTTTACATAATAATCAAATAAACTTTCTATATAATATTGATTTGGAAATCCCACCTAATAAGTCCTAAGAAGCTAAGTGAAGCCAAAACATATATATCCTTACTCTTTATTAACACCTTTGAACAATAATATTTTGTGTGGCTACTAAATTAAATATTGAATCCTTAAAATCTAGAAATTATTGAGAAGATTGTATAGGAATCTATCTTATTATGAATGAATTATTGGAGCATTATATATTCATGTAACTTCATATGAATATAGTCTTTTTTTTTTTATTATATTGCACAAGAATAGGTTTCAATTCTAAAAGCATAAAGATGGTGGTGGTGGACTTGAGATGAAAAAGAAATAATAAATAAAAAGGTGATTGAATTGAACAGAAAAGAAAAAGAAAGGGGTTAGAATGAGGAGATATGTGAAAGATTTCAATCATTCCATCCCAAAATAAGAAGAGAAGTACAGCTAAAATTATACTTTCCTTTTTCTTTTTGGTGACAGACAAGTCACAAGACAAGATTTTGTGTTATTGGGAAAAGATAAAAGATAAAGTTAGGAAAAGACTGAAAAAAGATGGCCTCTCTCTCTAGATCTTTGGATTATCAAATAATTATTTATGTGGGTCATTCAACCCACATTCACACATTAATAATTAATAATTAATAATTAATAATAATAATAATAATAATAATCCCTATAAAAAATAATAATAATAATAATAATATATAATAATAGATGGCAATAATAAAAGTTTTGACAAAATAAAAGACAATAAGCTAGCTAGCTCTATAGTGGGAATGGTATCAAGATCAAAGGCCATTTTATTCTTATTCAGGGGAATAAAAATGAAAAATAAATGGAAGAAGATCTTGTCAAAAATGGAGTGCGCTTGCTTGCATTTCATTGCTGTTTATAGTTTTGAAATTATATTATACAGTATAAATATATACAAGATAATTTAATAATAATAATAATAATAATAATAAGTCTAAGAATAATGGTAAAGAATAAACTTCTATTTTACTATCTAACAAAATATGTATCTAGTTTGTTCTGGATTGATTTTAATTAGTTTATATTTTGTAAGATCAATTTAATATTTTGAAAATAAGTAAATTCGTCCATATAGTTAATTCATTCTTATCTTCATTATTATTGTTTGACTCAATCTGTTTCGCATTTGATGGTATATCTTAGCTTTTCCTCTACTACATATATAGCATTAAATCTCTGCCCTCCCAAAAATTTTTAACAACTATGGAAAAGTATTAATCAATATGGTTTTATAATAATAATAATAATAATAATAATAATAATAATAATAATAATAATAAATAGTTCATATTAAATTAAATGATTATTTTAAAAATTCAACATCTATTTTTAATTATTTTCTAAATACTAAAATAGTCTGTAAAAACCTATCCATATAGTAAAATAGCGGGTGGAACAGATTTTTTTTTAGGAGAATATGACAGGTCCAGATTAATTTCTTGCGCCTTATCGAGTATTCTTTTAGAGTTTGATGAGGTTACATCCCGTTCTGCATACATGTCGTCTCAATATTTGAATTCGGAACTAAATATCTGAGCAATCCAAACAAATTACCACTTGTGCTAAATATTGTTGATAGAACATGTGGATATATGCTCATTAATATATTTTAAAATTATTTTTTTAATCGTGCAGTCAAACAAATTAAATATTGTCCCTTACTTCCTTATTTATTTTAGTCAATAGCTTAGTATTAATTATAAGGTAATAAATTTTTGTTACAAATAAAGAAGTTTATTAACCGTACAGGATTTGTACAAAATATTGCGGGTATGAATAATTAAGACGTCAAACATGTTTGTGCAAAAGATAACTTTTTTTTTAAATTAAATTTGACGAGAAAATTTAAAAAAAAACTTCTGTTTCAATCCTGATATGGTAAAATGTTTTTTGGATCCATGCACCAATATATCTTTCTATATAAGCTAGTAGATTCGATCATCAATGGCCAACACAAAAAAGTAGTATATAAATCTAAAATAAAGATTTTCCCAAATTATTATCGGTTTGTGTTTGACGGCTTTTTAAAAAGTTCAACATTCAATTAAATAGTCATTAATTTATTTTTAATCATATGCATTATCTCTTAAAATAAATTAGGCATATAATCAATGATATTCAACAAATAGCTATTATATTAATTATGTTAAATAGTCATAATTTAACCCATAAAATAAATTAAAGGAATGCTCTATACATAAATAGTATGTACTTTAGTATTTATATTTATTTCCATTTATACCATGTAATTATAAATCAAAATTCAATTCATTTAACCCTCTAGAAAAAAAAAATTAATGGAGAATAAATTAAAAGGTTGTTATTATTGGAATGGTGGTGCAATGCAAGGAATGCACAACTTTTGGGGTGGGGACAAGACAAGAGAATTATAGAAAGGAAAAGGGAAAGTGGTAATTATAAAAGAGGTAGTAGTCGGTAATAAGAATAATAAAATTAAATTTAAAAAATAAATAAAAATTGGGAGATAAAAACAAACCAAAAAATAAAGGGTTAAGCAAGAGGGCAGGGCAGGAAGCATCCCATTCCTAGAATGGTGCAGGGTCTGTGGTACAAGAAACAATGATGCCGATTTGACATGCCAAAAAGAAAAATAAAATAAAATAAAAAATAATTTAATTTAATTTAATATATCTCCATGGGAAATTGCTTATGACTATGCTATGATGGGATACTGGCTAGCCTCCACAACCAACAGGGACTGGACTTTTTAACTGTGTTGTCATCACTTTATAAAATGAGGATTTTTAGGTGTGTCTCAACTTTTAAGATTTTTTTTTTAATTTTTATTTTTTTGTTCTTAACGAAAATATATAAATAAATAAATATAAATGAAATTGAAAGCAAAGCAAAGCAGTGATGAGAGGCATTTCCATTTTCCAGAATTGATGCCCACTCCTGCTTGTTGTTATGGATGCCCATATTCTCATTCATTCACATCACACCAACCATTCATTCAATAATAATAATAATAAGTTCAATGTCTTCACTCTTTTCATTCATGCATCATCAATCCCACCACCGCCCCATCACTAATCACTAATCACTAAATCACTAAATCACTTCTTTTTTTTTTAATTCAATACACTGGAAATTTTTTTCTTCTCCTTCCCCTTCCTTCCAACCACCATTTAGTAGACATATTTAATGACTATTAATTTATCCTTTCATCAAAGATAGACTTATAATTAATAGCCACATTAAAAACAAAACACAAAATTCATTACTACAAAATTGAGGAAAAATAGTTTGTTTACAGTTGATAATATATATACATAATTATAATTGAATATTAAATATTACACCAAATATTTACTATTTAATTTCCATTTTAGCATAGATAAAAAACTATTAACTTGGCCTTTTTTTTTTTTATAGGAGTAAGGAATAGAGAGATGAAAAATAAAACAAATAAAAAGAATTCAGATTTATTTTTTTTCCATACATTTTCATTCTCCCCACTTTCACTTCCCTAAAATTCTATCCTTTTTACCCAAAAAAAAAAAAAAAACTATCCATGTCTAGGTTTGCACTATCCAACCCTAATTCTAATTTCTAATCTAATTAAAACATGTTTAACAAAATCTAATTAAGATTTAAGAGAGATTAACATGAACACTAGCATCCATGCCTGAGTCACAAACAGGGCAATTCCGAACACTGGACCCACACATTGTGCAAAGACACAAATGCCTACATGGCAATAAAAGCACTATTGATTCTCTAAGCCCACAGCTCTTACACATCCTCCCACCACCTTCTCCGCCGCCGCCAACCACCGCCGTCGCCGCCGTGTCCTCCTCCGCCGAACCACCACACTTATAATTATTTTTTTCATTCTTGTTAATGATATCATCATTGCTCCCGCAACATGACTCGGCGTCATCGTCGGCGCCGCCGTGACGGTGGTCATCGCCGCCGCATGCGGCGGTTCCGACATGTGAGAGGATCTGTTCGAGATTTGTTCGGAGGTAATTCGCTGTTGTCTCGTTGGTGTGAGCGAGTTCCTTCCAAACTTGATTCTCCACGCAGAGGCTCTTAACTCTTTCTTGAAGCGCCATGTTCAGTTTCTCCATTCTTTGAATCTCTTCGTCTTTTTCTTTCAGCTTCTTCGCCATTGTTTCCTGTAACACGCTTAGGATAAGCCTCGAGTGCCGAATCTTCTGTTCCTCCATCTCCATTCTCACCTTCTCTGTCTGTTCAAAAAAAAATAAAAAAAACGTTAATTGATGATGACCCAGAAAAATTCACGGAAAAAGAAAGAAAACCCGTGATTCTTTTGAGGAAAAGTTGGGAAATTTATGAGAAACTTCAAGTGGGTGTTCATGGGAAGTATCAAAAAAGAGAATTTTGCGATTTTCAAAGTGGAGGGTAGAAATGTAAATTTAGTACATACATGGTTGGCGAGGACACGGTCGATTTCGGATTGAGTTTGGTTCTGGAATTGGAAGAGAACATCTTGGTTGATAAAGGGTGGTTGTGGTTGTTTCTTGTATTGTGTGAATAATTCAGATATGAATGATGAGTCTCTTGAACGCTTCCTTTGTTGTTGATGAGGTATGATGTTGTTGTTGTGATACAGAGTGAGTCCACTACTGTCTGTTTTGTTATTTGGATCGCAGACATTGTTGTTGTTTGATTGGTACGAGAATTGCATAAGAGATTGTTGATTATTGTTGCTGGTAGCAACCAAAGCTGAATTCATCTGAGGAAGAGCATTATTATTGTTATACATAGCTGAATTCATCTGTTGTTGAATATTAGGTCTGAAAAAAAGACCATACCCAGTATTATTATCAGTAACAAAAAGTTGAAAATTGAAGAAAAAAAATTCAATAATAGAGAGATGAATTTGTTTATTTACCTGTTAATGAGTAACTGAGAAGGCAAGAGATTATTCATGTAAGTGGCATCAACAGCCATGGTTGTTTGGCCTAAGATTTTCTGTGACTATTGAAGGAGAAGAATAAGAAGGGGATGAAGCAAGAGCATGCAATAGATGTGGGCTTAGAAATAGAGAGAGAGAGAGAGAGAGAGAGAGAGGGTGAAGAAGAAGTTTGCAATGAAATGAATGAATGAATGAGAGATAGAGAGAGTGGGTGAGATGATTTCAAGGTTTTATGTTTGGCTCTTTTTTGGTTTTTTGTGTTTATGTGTGGGCGTTATAAAGAGAGGCACAAAGTCAAACGC
>JASCZI010090733.1:97657-108626 GCA_036250425.1 Stylosanthes scabra
AGGTATATGACTATCAAATATATGAGATTTTTTTGTTTAAATGATTATATATATTTAAAATTAATTAAATTAATTTCTAATTGCATTAAATTCTCATTGAAAAATTTAATTCACTTACCCAAATTTGAGAGAAAAGTAAACATGGGTTTTGTCAGATTTTGGTTTTACATATGGGATGAGATTCTCATTGACGTTTCTTCCAATTTTGCTTATTTAGGAGTTTCGGGCATTTATTCTTTTCTTTTTTACTTTATACTTTTTTTTTTAAAAATTATTTGGCGTTTAATATTTTTTATTTTTATTTTTAATAATGGAGCACTGGAGCAGATCAATGAATGTGCGTTATATGAAAGTAAAATAGTAGCCATAACAATAATACCATTGCATCATAATTGCCGGGTATTCCTAACTAAGAAAATTTGCCATTAATTTCTTTTTTCCCCTTTTTTGCTTTGACAGCTTCTTCACACTAATCTCATGTTGTTATTGCCCTTTTGCATTTGGAGCAATTCTAGATGCACAATCTTATCATCATTGAAGCTATCTTCTAGGATTCAGTGTGTGTATTTTTACCGGGGGATAAATTCTTATCTAAATGAGAAGTGAGTAATTTTATTTCACATCAATTTATAATAAATTAAAAGATATTTATATAATAAAAATAAATAAATAATTATCAAATAGCATAGTGTAAAAATTTTATATTTCATGAAGAATAATAATTAAAATCCCTCTTGATGACAATTGCTTTGTTTACTTACTTGTCTAATAACTAAAGCCGGTAACCTAATATATTATCACCATTCTCTTATTAATTAGTTAGTTTTTTTTTAACAAATAAAAATAAGTATCTTAATTATTAATTAAATTATAGAAAAAAATTGATAGTCATAATTAAGTAACGATAATATAGAGTCATAATTTATCTATTCTAATATTTTTTTACATTCATTAATTAATTACTACCCAAATAAATATATAATATTAGATAAAAAAAACTAGGAACCAATACATGATGATCAATAGGGAGTCAACACATAATTATAAATAATAACTTAATCTTTGATATATGAGTTACAAATGATAACTCATATAAATTTTAGATGATAATCCAATTATTGGCTTTCCAACATTGTAGCACTATTCTATTAGATAAGCTAAATATATAATTCAAAATATTATATACATATATAAAATTATAAATGTTAAATTGAATGAGGTACTTTTAATTAAAGATTTTTTTTAATCAATTCAAAGATTATTCAGTAAAATTGTCTTTAATTAATTGAAGTTTACATAAAAATATTTGACTGCAAAACTTTATAATTTCGTTATTATGACTTAACATTAATGCTGTAAGAATATAATACTCAGGTTGAAAGATTGGATTATTCATAACTTAAATTTGATAAGATCATTAAGATTTAATAATCGGTTAAACTAAATTGGTAATAAATCTTTCATAGACTGAAGGTGGATTTTACTATGTAATTTAATTATTTTTCTAGTGATTTGATGAAGTTCGATTTTTTTTTTTTTTTGCATTTTTAACCTTAAAATAACTATTATTTTTTATTGGAAAAAATAAATATTCATTAATTATATGTGAAAAGTAACTTCTATGTGGGGAGGCTATTGCCACACGGTTTAATTTAATTTTTATATGTTTCTAGAAATATACAATTCTTGCATAAATTATTACCTTAAAGATATAATTCACTTATATTTTTATAGTTGTGATGCCAATAAATACTAATTAAAATTATATTTAATCTAACTAATATAAAACTGAAAGACGAGATTTTTATCGAAGCAAATTATTATTCTATTTCCAAAATTAAAAAAATGTTGGTATCATATATTCAATAAAAAAATCAGATAAAATAGGGACATATATCAATTAAGAAATATGTATATTTAATCCGATTAGTTCTTTTTGTACAAATAAAATCTAGATTTTTACCAAATCTAAATGTATCCATGTAAACCCAGTTAAAAGATTTGCATACAAGAAAGTGAAAGTGAAAGTGAATCTATGTTGGTTAAGGTAAAAACTAAAAAGCTTTGCTTATTTTGTTTTCACCGTGGAAGTGATTCTGCACGTGCATAGCGCGTGACATAGATCTCTCTTTCTCTCTCTAACTAAATCTTAAATCTATACGACAATAAAGCTGACCCACGCAAGGCGGGACCCACAACCAGGTCATAGGGTTGGGTCACATGGGACCCACATATGTTGGGTGGCGGTTTCCCCGTTTTTCGGTACCACCTTTTGTTATTACTGTTCTTCTTGTTTGTGTGATTGTGTCTGCGTACGGACAAATGGGCAACATCGTGGGTGCGATTCATCCGGTGTGGTGCCGCCCCACCGCATGATGTGGTGCGCCTGCACGGTCAACAATTGAAACTGTTTCTGACTTTTTGAATTCCCCTCCCTCAGTCAATGTTTCATCCTTAATTGACACCCTCAATTATTATTATAACTATTGCTGCAATTATTTTATTTTATTTGAAAAAACCCCCTTAGAAAATTTGCAGCATTAGTAATGTGCAAGCTAGGTTAGTACTAAGTACGTTACATTTTTATTAAGGGTTTAGGTAACGTATGATAAAATTATAAATTAAAAAAATTTTTATTAAACAAAATTTATTAAAAATATAAAAAATTAAGTTTTCAGTATATTTATTATGCATTTATTAAATATAAAATATTTAAACAATAATATTAGATAATTAATAAAAATTCAACCAAGCCAATATCAATCAATAATTTAAATTGAATGTTTTATTTTTTTAGGATTTAAATGTTTTATTTCTATTATTGGTTGATTTAAGTTTCGGATGTTATATTTCTGAAAAAAATTATGAATGTTTTATTTCTGAATGTTGTATAAACGGTAGTTACAGATGTTCTATTTTTTATTGATTGATTATTAGTTGAAAAAATATTGATTATCTATACTTTCTCATATACTAAACATTTCATTAATAGGAAACTTATGTATGCCCTTAGGTACACGATAGCTAAACTCTTTTATTAATTAGTACAATGTAATAACCAAATAAAATATTTATTCCCATTAAAGTACATTGTTTTCGGTCAACAATATTATTAATAGGGTAGAATTAATTAATAAGATTCAATATTATTCATAATTAAGCTTAATTTTAATATAATACATATATAATATAGGTATACTGATATATCGATATATCGATAATCTGTAACCATTGATTTTAATTTATAAATATTTTTTATATTTTTTTAATTAAAACCAACAATGAAAATTTTCTGATACAGTGTACCGGTATACTTGAAATTTTTCATACAATATAAATTTATTAGCGTATTAAAATTAAATTATTATCATAATTATTGTAAAATACATGCCATATATAAAATGAAATGAAATATTAGTCTCATTTTACATAAGAAATGGATTGCATTTTACTGCATCATATATAATACTCATAAAATACTGAATTTTAAATAATAAATGAAAAAGAAAATAAGTAGTTATAAAATCATTTTCATATTTATTTAATTTCATTTAGCACGCATCATCTTAATTCTATGTCTATAATAACATAGTTCATCACACAATAACACAAATGAAAGTGAAGAATATAATCACATCAATTAAGGGGAATCTCTATTATTATACAAAGCCAATTATAGTCTTATATACCATAGAAAGAAATACTTTGTCCAAATAAAATACATCAACCTACTCTGACACATGACACTTAAATTATTCTTCTTCATAATAATGATAATCTTAGTGTTCATCATCACGTACATTGTTCCAAATTAACAAATATGATGTACATGGAGTATCCTCCTTGAGAAATTAATTTAAATTAGACAATGATTAATTAAGGGTTTTTAATAAAGATCTTTTGCTTAGTTAGTATCACATAGTTCTATTATATATACTTTTTTTTTTTAATTTCTAAATTCAACTTTGAGTGGTTATATTCTTCTATAAGCAATGAACTTAAAGTTCGGCACTTGTTTAATATTTATAAACAATAGGACATAGTCACATAGCCATGCATCTTTAATTAATTAATATTTTTTTTTCTTCTTTTGCGTTACCAAGCGGGTTTGATTATGTGCTATGCACAATTTGTCATCATAATAATTAAATTAATTAATTGTGATCCCCATGTTTGGCTTTACCTAGAAATGTTCTAGCTACTAGGCTTATAAAGACCACACCCTATATGTAGCATAATCACTAAGAGGTGTTATAAAAAGAAAGCATAGAATAAATTCACTTTATTATAAAGTCTACAACAATTTTTTTAAAGAAAAAAAGAAAAGTGCATAAAATCTTATAAATATATGCACATAATTATTCTCACACTCACCCCACTATTATTCTTGAGTGATATGCTGTTAATAAATAGGTAAGGTCAGTTACCTCTAAAAACAGCTTCTTCTTATTATTTATTTATTTATTTATTTATTTAAATTATATAAAGGAAGTTAGCTCCACCCATTGAATTTTTTTTTCTCTATCTATGATGTTTGAGTTTTATTTGATGTGGTTTCAATCTTGAAGCCAAGGGCTAGCTCAATTGGTTTGGTTGGTGCAACTCTAGTTGCTAGGACTCCCCTTCCCCAATGCCTCGGGTTCGATACCCACTTGTAAGACACCAAAAAAAATCTTGAAGCCAAGGTAACAATATTTGACTGTGCTAGCCGAAAGCGTACTCATGTTAAATACACATAAGGGACTATTTTGAACAAATTGATGGGAACATTATATGTACAATGCAAAGAAAGTTAATTAATTAGTTAATTGGTATTTGATACGTATATATATATTATGTATATGGGAACCTAGCTTAATATTTAGCTAAAGTAGAGTGGTGATAAAAGTTTGGTTGAGTTTTCATTTTTTAGATGGTTGATGTTGAAAATTATATTTCCCATTTGATATACGGCAAGTATATATACTAATTAAATTATCAATTTCTTCTTTCTTTTTTTTGAGTAATATGATAACATTTAAGGAGTATTAAAATAATTAAAAATAGGAAATTACACATTTCTTGTTTTGAAATTTTAATTAAATCGCCATTATTTCATAAGAGATCATATAATAAGCATTATATTTATATATGAAGAGGATTTTATAACAATATAATTTTATAACATAAAAATATACATTGAATACAATATTATCAAAGTGTAAAGGAAGATGAATGTATTATTTTTTTTTAAAAAAAAAAGAGAATTATTAGTTGGGAGCGGATCGGAGGTTAGTGTTACTTAGTGGTAATCTCCAAATTTTTCACATTACTTGTAAATAATATAGTCTTTGCCTTCTTAGCTTTGCTTACCACCTAATTTAATATTTTTTGCATAATATAATAATATTTAAATCTAATGGTCATCCCTCTAGAAATAAGTTGGTTCTATCCATGTATAGGAGTCAATTTGAATTTCAACCAAAAAAAAAAAAAGAAAGAAAATATGAATGTATAAATTTTACTTTAAATTAAATTACTTTATTTAGTATCAAAATCATGTGAGCATCATTCCTTTGAATTATTCACTCATGATTTCAATATATAGGGTATCATTGAAATTGTTAAAGAAAACGATACTAAGACTAATAAATCAAGTTTATATTTTATTCCTCATCAATAGGAGTGAAAAGAGGTTGAAGTTGAACACATACATTAGAGGATCGGATCTTTAATTAGATTTGAAAAAGTTGTGGCATTCATTGAAACATGGATTTTTCAAACACCTAACATTATTATTCATTTATCCTCTTCATTCGGGCTAACTAATAATCAATGTTTGAATAATAGTAATTAATGGATCGGATTAAGATGTTGTTAGAGCAAAACTTTCATGAATGAGAGTTAAGTGTCAAAGAAAGTAGTAATATGAATACAATGTCATTGTCTTAATAAACCTCTTTTTTCGGCCAAGATGTCATAACATTATTATTATTGATTTATTGTAAAATGTAATTGTCAAAAATAAGTCACGTTCATTTGCTAAATTGGTCCAACACAAAAAATCCACCATATATATATATATATATTAGTGTAGCAAAGTTATAGGCGAGAAAATCGTAGTTTCATTTCTACAACATTAAAGCAACTTCCACATTCCCCGCTAGAATATGATAGCGTGTTTCTCACGATATTCCTTCATTTAAAAAAAAAAATAATACAATTTTTGGATAATTTATTTAGTAAGAAAATATATAATAACACATATATTTAAGTTGAATAGACTGCATGCCATTTATTTATTTATCAGAATGATAGATGTCTATATTTATCCTTTTAATTTATATTTATATCTATGATATATATAAGTACCACAATAATAATAATAATAATAATAATAATAATAATACATTTACCACATAAAGATTGGTATTTAGTTATATATGAAAAATCACAAAATTATCTAGAGAACTATTACTATACTTAATATTTTAATTTTTCTTGACCATTGAAAAATATTATACCAACAAATTAATTAATATTTCCTCTATTATTTTAATGTCTTATATATTTATTAGCTTGGAATTTTCCTCTCATGTTCAGTCTCATGATTCACGCTAGTACGTATCTTAGGTAAATAATGTAACAAAAAAGTCTACATATAAATCTTCCAATGTATTTGTGATGAGATCAATTTTGAAGTTAAGATATTTTTTTATTTTTCTTATAGAAATGGGTGCCTCCTATTGAATTGTCATTTTCATTAAAACAAACAATGAACACCTCTATCTTGCAAGGATTGACATCATGGAACTTTCAAGTTTCAACTAACATGGAACCTACATATCATATTCATGCCCTGCAAAAAAATTGATTGCTTTTCGTATGCTATTTTATTTCCAATAATAATAATAATAAATAATTAAAATAATAATAGTAATTTTCAATGTACCAAATTTAATTTGTTGACTAGTGTATAATATTAGGTTGAATGTATAAAAAGGAACAATCACCCACTTTGTCCTTACTCATCTAACATTTCCCATTCTTAAATTCCATCACAAGCATGCACAATGAATGAAAAAGGAGTGTAGATAATATAATTAAATTTTAAAATAAAATAAAATAAAATAAAAAAGAAAAGAAGAAAAGGAGTGGCCAACAAAAAAGAAAGAACATAAATGTGGACACATGGATTCCCATATCCTCTTCTCCCATCATCATCCTTCTCTCTTTTCCATGTCCTCTATTATTGCTTTCTTCCATCATCACAAAATATACACCATTCATTCATAATTCATAAATATATATTTTTTATTATATCTCATAAAAAAAGAAACTATATACTTATTATTAATATTATTAATCAACTTTAACCACCTTGAAAGTAAACAAAAGTATCATGAAACAACGAAAGAATCTTAGTGTTTTTTTAATTAGAAAAAGAAAGCATAAAAAGTTCATGTACTTAAAAAAGAAAGCATATAACTAGATAAAGTATATCACCATAGATAATGACCCTTTATCAAAACACTACTAGATATTTTTATTTTATATTTTTTTTAATATTGTTCATGCTTCCTATGTGTTATTCAGTTTATTATTAAGTCAAGTAGTGCCAAACAATACTGCCTTGGAAAATATGAAAATAAGTATATACTAATTATTAAATATTTAAATTACAATATTTAATTTCTATAAAAGCATCAAAGTGTCGGTTAGAAAATATTGGAATATATAATGTGTGTTTTTGGCATAAAGATGCTTTGAGTAGCTGAATTAAAATTGTCGTTTATAGTGTCATTAGCAAAAAACACCTATCTAACAGAGACAAAGTTTTGGTTGCATTTGCTTACTACATGTGATTATGATAATAATAATACATATATTAGGCATGAAATACATGCACTAATTAATTGTCATAAAGTGATTATATATATAAAAAAAATTAATTTCTTTTGGATATTCATTTCATGATTATTAATGTGGAAAGTGGTCACAATTTTTTTTTCCAATTGGTCACATAATAATGTTAAAGAGTTTATTGTCCACTAAACTTCTAATTAATGGCTCTAATTTCTAATAACTATGATGTATGAAAATAAAGAAGCATCAATTATGCCTTTTCTGATCAACAATTAATCATACCTTATTTTTTTCATATGATAGTATGGAATTATGAGCCAACCAATTTAGAATGAAGATCCATCGATCCTTCAATCGGTGTTTCAAAAAGTGTTCAAAGTTGTGAACCGCGTATAAGAAAATATATGATGATTTCAATGTTGAAAATAGGGTCTTAAGGAGGGTTACAAAAATAAATAAATAATTATTTATATTTCATTTTATCAACTTAAATTCTTTTAAAAAAAGTGATTTTACGACCTAATATCAATATTTTTATGATTTAAAAATCTAAAAAATTTGAAAATTGTTGATTTCAATTTTTTTTTGAGTTTGTGTAAATTTTAGTTAGCATTTTCTTTTCACTTAGACTACAATTTGCCTTGAAATAAAGTTCCTACTTTTTTTTCCGGAACTTATTAGTATTGCCATTTTTTTAGTAAAAAAAGTAAAGAAATGATATCATTATGGGTATCATCAACAGTATAAGTAGGGCATACTACTATGTCTGTTCTCTCATAAACCCTTTCAAAATTTTCACCCCATCATCATTATGTCACATATATTGTAACATTTAGGAACCCTTACCTACCATATTTCAGAGAAAATAAATGCATTGTTTTTCTTTTTTTATTATTATTTAATTTAACAAGAAGGAATCTCTTCTGTTGATCTGATATATATAAGTTAGCACTTACCATATTACATTTTAATAATTTTTTTTATAGAATATTATTCTTATTATAAATTCAATCGTTGAATTATAACTACATATGTAAATTTAATATATGAAATTTAATCCAATAATTAATTTAATCCATTGGTATAAGAAAATGTAGGTTAACTTATTACTTACATTAAGTTGATTTTTTTTTTTTTTTAAAAAAAAAACCTGCTACCTAGTACCTACTCCTGTGGTTTTAGATAAAAAGAAGTAAAACGGCATGATCATGGTATTTCTAAATCTACATGCATGGGATCTTGTGACTTGTGATGAGCTTAGCTGAATAATAGCTATGGAGTAGTAGTAGCTAGTGAAAGAGGACCACTTTGTTTGGTGTGAATTGGGAGTGGATTTGAAAGTGGGTAGCTAAAATCATAATTAAACTATTCAAGAAGAAGCTATATGCATGTTAGTAAAGTGCCTATGCTTTTTTTTTTTTTTAATTATTATATATAATAAAATATATATATCACAATTCACAAAAGTAAAAAGGAGATCAAAACCACATTTGGACTTTTGGTTATTAATTGGATAATTATCTACCTAATAGATTATTGTATAAAATTAAAGATCTGAATCTGATTACTTATTTTAATCTATATATACCTGATCTAGATTAAGTATAGTGATTAATTGATTTGACCCCATTGTGTCTTATTGACTCTGCCTTAACCAACATGGCCATTATTTTAACCTAAAGTTAATAGTGCAAATCTTTGCTGTTTTAGGCTCACACACAGTCACAAATTTTTTTATTGATTTCATATGATGGATCGAACCTGGCCAAATTAATTAATTAATTAAATTGTCACGGTTGAAGGGTTTTTAAAATAATTAGAAAAGTTATGTAGTGTACATCATGTACGTATTTTAAGAAAATAAAATAATAAAAAACAAAGTAGAGAGTATGAGGAAGTCAAGAAAACCATTTCAGAAAAAAGAGAAATAAAGAAAGAAGAAGAAAAGAAATAAAATTAATAAAGCTGTATCTTTAAATTGAATGACACAATAATTTTGTTTTGTTTTGCAGGCACGCTTCAGAAAGAAGATCAAATCTCATTAATTAATTATGCTGTTTATTATTATTATTTTATTTATTTATTTATTATTGAGGGTGTTAGATAAGAAAAGAGACATGTGATCCAATAATTGTCAACATAAAACAAATTAAGCTAGTGTACTTTGTGTTATATATGATAATATAATATTTCAGATGTAATATATAAGAATTGAAGACTTTTCAATATTATAAATAGAGAAAATAAATAAGAAAATTAATCTAACCTTCCTAGTTAGTTCTAAAACGCTGGCTTAGATTTGAAGGAATCTGTTCCAAGTAACGTAACGATTTATTTTTGGAGTTTAAATTTTAATTTTAATGTGACTTTTGAGATCGAATGAGTCTTATTTCAACAGATATTTTTAAGGGGAAATCAGGTCTTGAATATTGGAGGAAATAATTTTGATTTATTACCTGAAATTTGAATTGGGTTTTCAATTTTCAACCTAATAATTATTGACTAGTTGGTCATAACAAAAAAGAGATGGCAAAAAAAAAAAAAAAAAGAGAGAGAGGCTAATGTCTATGTTATGGAAATCCATGACCTAAAATTGAACCAAATATATTAACTATCTATGTGCAAATTAATTTACAAAAAAAAATATTAATTAGATATGTATACACAAAAAATCCAATTACCAAATTAGTTGTTATTATATATTTATATATACTAGTTTAATTTTTTATTAAATATACTAAAATAATCTAATTTATCATAATAGAATAATTATATTTTTTAAAATTGTTAATATATCTAAAATAATTATTATATTTAATGGTTAATATTTCTTAAACAATATAAGTGGCTTGTATAACTTTATATATACATTAGAACAAACTAAGTTAAAATACTATTAGGTTTAAAAAGTTTTATTATTATTTTTTTAAAGTTTTAATAATGAAGAAGGAAGATGCTGTAACTGTAATGGAATCAAATGTAGGCAAATATAAAAATAGAAATCCAATCCCTTGGTATCTGCAGGAAGAGGAGGATAGGAACATTTATGTAAATAAGAAAATTAAAGGAATAGGACAATTGAATTTTCTTGTTTAATTTATATATATATATATATATATATATA
>JASCZI010090734.1:8283-26602 GCA_036250425.1 Stylosanthes scabra
ATTGAACCGATTGAACCGATTGAACCTGTAAAACCTCTACTCGTTAGCTTAAGCGGTTCGATGACCGGTCCGGTTTTCAGAACCTTGAATATTTTCGAGAACATTGCTACGTAATATGTGTTGGCTCTTTATTAACCCTAAAGTGTTGGTTCCCTAATCTTTTTCTATTTTCGATAAATTTCAAAAAATTCCTAAGTTTTATTTTGTTTTAATTTTGTCCCTAATATTTTTAATACAATTTTGTTTTATCCTTATCATTCAATTTTTAAAAATCAACCTTTATTCAAATTGTTATTTCCAATCTTACCCTTTATTCATCATGCCAATTTTAATTTGGTAATGCTACATGTACACCTCTTTTTGATGTATACCTCCAACCAAGTCCCAAACGAACAGATTTTTATATATACAACGAACATGTTTTCATAGTTGACACGAACAGATTTTAAAACTTGTTCGTTTGCTTTTAAAAATCTGTTCGTTCTAGTAGTAAAATTCTGTTCGTGCACGAAAAGAAATCTATATATACAACGAACATATTTTATAGTTGACACGAACATGTTAAAAATCTGTTCGTTTGCTTTAAAAATCTGTTCATTCTAGTAGTAAAAATCTGTTCGTTTAAGACTTGGTTGGAGGTGTACACTAAAAAAAGTGTACACCAAAATTAATTCTTTTAATTTTAATCTTAAAATCATCGCCCTTTATTATACATGAAAAAGTCATCGCCCTTTCATTCAGCCACTGCAATGGCACCCGCAATCATTCCCCCATCACAAGAATAACAACAAAAATTAAAAATCTTTAATTAAAAAGATTTGCACAAAAGAGACACAAATCTCAATGGGTGACAAGGAGGAAGGAAATCGTAGTGGCAGAAGTGGAAGAGGGGCAGAGGGAAGGAGAGACGGAGGCAAACGCACATCTCAATGGCAAGGTAGGAGGTAGTGGCGATGACTGACGCGGAGGAGAGGGGGAGGAGAGGTGGAAGTGGATGCGGATCTTGACGACAAGGACGAAGGCGCAGTGGCAAAAGCAAATGAGGGGCACATGGAGAGGAGAAGAGAGGTGTTAGTGTATGTAGATCTAGTGACGACAAGGAAGAAGCAGAGGCAAGCATCAGTGAATGGTGGAGTGTTAAAATTTTAACTGTAACGATAAAATTAAATTTTATTGAAACTTTAAAGATAAAATTCATACGGATTAAAATTTATAGATATTTTTAAAATTTTTCAAAAATTTTAGGGACAAAAAATATAGTATATTCTTATTGTATTTAAAGAATTAAAATAGATAAATTAGGAAATATTTAAAAAGATCTCAACATAATTAATAATTAAATATTAATGGATGTTAATACATGATTATTAAAGTACACAACTCCAACAATGAATGCATTCACAACAAATTCGGATGACTCCCTAATTTTTATTAGCTCCTTAATGACTCCCTAATTATACTCATTGGATGATAACTAAGTATAATTTCGGACGATAACTTATAATTATATATGAGAAACTTTAGGGGAACAACAGTGTACGGAGCCAATGCGAGCCAACAGTGCTAATCTCTTTCTCTTTCTCTCACTGGATCGAGCACTCTTCTTCTCCTTCATCTGACTCTTCATCGATCCCGTTCTCATCTCTCTCTTTGCTACACTGGTGAGTTCCACATACTGCCAGCAACAACTGCGATTCACTTAGCAACCATGTGCAGACGGTGCCGGGTAAAGATCCGAAGAGGCTTCGCTGAATGTGAATGCATTGGGGAACAATGTGAAGAAATCGACGGGAGCTGTGAATGCATCCATTGTTGGAGTTGTGTATTTTGATAACAAATTCGGCATATGTAAAATAGATAAGGTTCTTCTTCCTTTGGATTTCTTTCGGAAAGCTAAGGCTCGTGCTTTGGCTCCCACCACTCTTGCGCCCCTAAAGTTGCTAAGGAGAACACCGCCGCCGGCAACGATCAAGATGACACCACTACTCCAGATCTGAAAAAATCTGCGGCTGTCTCCTAAGAACATCGCCGCCGGCAACGATCAAGATGACACCACTACTCCAGATCTGAAAAAATCTGCGGCTGTCTCCTAAGAACATCGCCGCCGGCAACGATCAAGATGACACCACTACTCTAGATCTGAAAATATCCGCGCTGTGATTATTGCTGGAAAACCATTGGTGTCTCTTGCGGTAGCTTTTCTTGTTCTTGTAATAATTTTTAGTTTTGGATGATAAGTGTGTTTAGTTTCAGATCGATGATAACTCGTTTTAGTTTTGGATGATAACTGAGTATAGTTTCGATGATAACTTATAATTATATTTATTAGCTCCTTAATGACTCTCTAATTACATTCATTGGCTCCCTATTAGTCCTCTAACGTTGATTCCGTAGCATTACTCTAAATTAATATAATGATAATGATGTGACCATAATATATAACGAGATATATGTTTAACTATCTTGAGGTGGCTCAACTCAGGATAAATAACATGAGACTTAAAAATGTAAATTATTTGTGCTATGCCTAAATGTGAAATTACGTATTTTTTTTATTTAATACTAAAAATTCCTCCAAATACATATTTTCCTAGGATGAAAATATAAATTTCTCAAACCAAAGCCGTTGCTTATTCAAATTATTAAGTACAAGGACACCCAAAAAAAATCATTGAGTACAATACCTATCACATACCAAAAAAAATTCCACCCCATCAAAAATCCGAATAACTTAATTACCATCATTAGAATGTAATTAATTCCAGCTCATCAGAAAAAGCCCTCAAAAAGGAGATAAATGGCATGACTGAAGGTTCTACATTAGCATGCAGACGCATTAATTACAAATTTAATGAAATTATCAAGACTGACAAAATAATTAAACATATAACTAAATTTATACATAAAATATTATAAATTAATTATTATATAATAAATAAAAGTACACATAAATTTTTTAATGATTCAAATTTTATGTATACTTTTATTCAACGTATAATAATTTATATGTATTTTTATTTCTTCTTTTTTATTTAGCCGTATCTTAGCTTACAAATAATTTTAGCAGATATTCTTGAATATTCTACGATTCACTTTAAGCATACTATTGGACTCCTCATCACTAGCTAATTGCACTTAGCTTATTATCCCAAATACTATTATTACATTATTGACTTATTTGAAGGTAAAGAAGAAAATGATGACTTGAGGAACTAGTAGGAGTAAATCAAAGTAATAATAATGGAACTCAATTCTAAGGGGTATAAGCACTTTGTGGCAATCTAGGGCTAACAATAGCAGCAAGAGTGATCTTTTTCTGCAAGGCAAGTCCAAAGGTCTCTTCCATGTTCAATTCCACAACCCCATTTGGAAGCTTCCAATCAAAGGAATGCACCAAAGTTCCCAAAATGTATTGAACAAGCACAATTCCCATCCTTGTCCCAGCACAAATTCTTCTCCCAGCACCAAATGGAATCAACTCAAAATCATTTCCGCGCGGATCGATCTTTGCATTCTTTCCACCCAGAAACCTCTCCGGCTCGAACTCTAAAGGGTTCTCCCACACCTGTGGGTCACGTCCTATGGCCCAGATGTTCACAAGGAGCCTCGTGTTCTTGGGAATGTAATAGCCGTTCACTTGGCATGGCTCAGTTGAGATTCGAGGCAGATTCAGTGGTGTTGATGGATGTTTTCTGTACGTCTCTTTGCATATGGCCTGCAAGTATGGAAGGTTTTCGACGTCGGATTCTTTCAGCCTTCTTTGCTTTCCTATCACTTTGTCCATTTCTTCTTGAGCTTTCTTCATGATAATGGGTTTTCTGAGCATCTCTGTCATTGCCCACTCTATGATACTTGACGATGTATCAGTGCCTGCTGTGAATAGATTCTGTATATAACATTAATTAGTGCTTACAACCCAACTTCCAAAAATAAAAAAGTAATAATAATAAAGGGAGATACTCCGGTAAAAATACTAAAAAACGTTTTTATACAAAGATTTTTTTAACTTGTCCGTTGATTAAAGTTATAATGGTTTAAATGTTTCATATATGGCATATTTTAAAGGCATAAATTTTCTTTAGATATTCAAAAATCTGAATTTTGATATATTAATTTTTATTTTTAGATGATTTAATTTTAATTTCGTAATTTTTATCTTATTATTTTTTTTTTGAATTTTCTTAATTTCAATTTTATTTTTGCAATTTTATATTATATATATGTTTCTTTATTTTCAATTTTAATTCTTGTTTCTTTTAATTCTTATTTTCAATATATTAGGATTTTAGAATAATACTTTTTAATTATGAAAAATAAAAGTATTTAGAAAAAGATGTTTTAAACATCCTTACTTTAGTGGCGCCCAAAAATAAAAATATAGAATAAACTATCATTTCTATTAATTAGAATTTTAAGCGTCGACAAAATTTTAATTATAGAGGATATAAACTAGTCTTATAATATTTAAAATTTGGGTTTGTTTTACAAAATTAATAGTTTACTACACAATTTTGTCGGACAACGCACGTTAGGTTATCTAACCAGCATTAATTTTTGACTTACATATAACTATCAAATATTTTGCACTTATGAATTACATAATTTACATATTCATTCATCATCTTTTACATTAATATTAACTATATTTTGGCCACATAATTTTAAAATATTTCATTCATAATAAATAACATGTTGAAGTTATATTTTTAAAGTTATCATATGCGTAAATATATTACTAGTTACGGTAAACTAAATTTGTTAGTTGTTCATAGAAAATTTCTTAATTAATTAGTAATGCTATCATATTCATGTCCCTTGTTAATTTTGGTAGACAATTTAATATCAACTGTACTTGTTCTTTAATTAATTAGCATTCAAGCAGTAGATTATCGCAAAGAGTGATTTTTCTTGTTGACACGTACAAAACTTTAACTCCGCTATACTAAAGAGTAAAAATCAGAGCTCTATGTTAGCAATGGTTGTGTGCAATGACGGATGAAGTGGGGGCCTCTGGCATCCTCCATTCTTTCAATACTTTGACATGCATGAGTTGATGAGCATGTGGTAGCTCTACTATATATTTAGGAATATATTTAGGGTAGCCCCCCAAGGACTAAACATTTATTGTAAAATGGACTCCTTTAATTATGAAATTGAAAACACGTTGCTTAAGGATACTTTTCCAGCACCTTCTAAATTCATGTGAAAACTTTAGAATTTGATCGAGATATATGATTTTAAAAAAGCTGTTAATGTCATAATGTGGAGTTTACTCAATGTATATGTGTTAGATAATTAATTTTTAGTATTGCAGAAAATATATTTAAAAAATAGTTTAATTTTAATACACCACGTAAAAATCATCTAATAGGATTTATGTGTTTGGATAGTTTTTGAAATAGTGATTTTAAAATCAGTTATTTTTACGTGTTAATACGAAATTTGTTAACTATGTAAAAATCTTTTATGTTAAAAGTGCATGGAAATTAAATTTTTTAAAATAATATATAAAAGCAAAAATTATCTGATATGAGGATATATTTATAGAAATAGTTTTACTATAATAAAAAACTTTTAACTATTTAAATATAATAAATAGATGGATACATTATTTTTGTATAAATTTATAATTGTGGTCATACGAAAACTGTTATACTATTTAACATAACATGGTCTTTTAAAATAATTAAAAGTAGTATAGCTATTTTAATTTATTATATATTTACTTAGCTTATCAATATAAAGTAAAATATATACAAATGTACTAATGTAAAATACATAAACTTTTAATTAAATATGGTAATTATGTTATTTTTAATGATAATTTATTAAAGTTAATGTGTTTATCTTAAAAATTTTATATACTTATCTAAGAAAGAGTCTATTGTTAATTTTTAAAATATGTTATCTTCCTAATTTTTTGTTGTTTTAATTTAGGTGTTTATTATAGTAGTATTCTTCACCACTGCATGATCATAATATTTTTTCTATTTAGAAAATAGTAACAATAATATTTAATAGACAATAAAAAGTTACTCAACATAATATGAGCCTTATTTAGTATTTATTAATTTCATCAGACTAATAATGATATAATTTTAAATGTAATAACCGTGTAATAAAAATATTATATATAAAAAATTAAATATGTTAAATTGTTAATTAGTTAAATAAAATAACTTTAATTATTTTTCTCTATTATCATGGACAATAATTGTAGATGGACACTTATTTTATATAATTAAGTTTAACTAAATTATTTATTATATTTCAAATAGAAAATAATTTTAATATTAAACAGAAATTTATTTCGGTGCTAATTTTTGTATTATTTGATATCGAAATAATCTTTTATTTAACATAAAAATAAATTATTTGATTGATCAAAATAAATTACGGAATAATAATAATCGGCAAGTTGAAACAAGGAATATATATATTTTACCAGGAGGAGACCCTTGATGTTGGTTAAGGTCAAATTATCCCCACTATCAGAGTTTTGACTTTGATGATGAGCCATGAGGACGTCCAAGAAATCAGGTTTAGCCTTACGCTTATGACTAGAAGCTCCATGTTCCTCAATCATCCTTGTCAATAATGCATCAAACTTTTTGTGTAATCTCTTCATCCCTCGCTCTATTCCCTGCAGATCAAGCCTGGCCAAGAAAGGAATAAAATCTCCAATGTTGAAGTACCCGGCAACAGTCATGAGCTCAACCACCATGTCCTTGAACTCATTTGACTCCGTTCCCTTTGTATGGAACACTCGCTGGCTTAGTAACACTTGGCCTATCATGTTAGCCATGGCATATGTCAGCATCTCCGCCACCACCACCGCCTCTCCTTTCTTGCTGCAGTCATGCATTGCAGCAAGCATGTACCTGATAGATGACCAGCCATCAAGTTAGTTATTAGTTACTTACATAAATCAAATTAACAAGTAGTTACTCTTAGACATTTAAGCATGAGACTCAATCAATCAAATTGGTGACACAGACATTTAAACATGAGAATCAATCAAATTAACAAGTAGTTACTCTTAGAAAGGAGACTCTCTTCCATGTGCATGCATAAGAAATAATATTTAAATTGGTCTCCAACAAACTTTTAATTAAACATTTTACTTTCTAATTAATTTTTGTTTTATACAAATAGTCAAGAATTACTCCGAATTATTAATTAGTTGGCCCTTCTTTTTTTTTTTTTGGTACATAGCCCTTCATTTCTTTTAATTAAACTATTAATACACATACATATTAAATAAATAAGCTTTTAACAAATTTTTTTAAAGAAATGTCAATATTTATTATTAATATTAACCAAAACTATTTTGAGTAAATACCTTATTTTTATGCAATTAAAATTTGGTAGATACTCATGTGTAAATAATTTAAAATATTTGACTAAATTATTATCTAATGACGATAAAGTATCAACATCTCATAAAGTTAACTCCATGTGAATTTATTTTCATTTAAATAATTTGTTGGATAAGGATTGGTAAAAAATTGTAAATTTTGTGCGTAACATAGTATGTTCATTTTATTATAAGATAATTAGCTCTCCTCGAAATGACTGAGGGTCCAATCTATCTGTGTGAGAGTAGTTTACAAAGACTTCTGTGCTGGAGAATAAAAAGTTCATTAAAAACCAAATGTTTGATTTAAAATTACGTGACAAAGAGTGTTTATATTATTGTTGTGAAGTTAATATATCGTGTATGTGTGATTAAACAGCTGAATGAAGTGGAAAATAGTTTGATCAACACAAGACGTACCCCATCTCTCTCTCACGAACATGAGCCCAATCGTTGAGAGCCTTTCCACCAAGCATGTGCAAGTTGCTTAGTTTCCTAAGCAACTTCCACTTGGCTCCATAATCAGCAAAAACCATGTCCTGCGAGTCATAAGCTAAGTGAGTTGCACCCGCATTCGGAGGCCGGTTCGAGAAGTTTTGGTCAAGGGTTTTCAGGAAAGCCCGGGCCGCGCTGGGACTCGAAGCAACAACCATGTTGTTTGAGCCCATTTTCAGGTACATGACAGGCCCGTATTTTTTGGCCAATTCGGAGAGAGTGACGTGAGGCATGTTTCCCAGGAGTGGGAGTGCGCCAACAACTGGCCACCCCCTTGGGCCAGGTGGAAGAACTTTCCGGTTCCGGTGACGGTTTCGGAGGATAATTGAACGGAAGAAGAGATGACTGATAAAGAAGATCAAAATGGAGGCCGTGGTTTCTTTGAGAAGGAAAAATGTATCTTCATGTTGGGTAGTCATGGCTGGTTATTAAGCTAGCTTTGGAAAGTTGATGTGAATGCTAAAGAGATGTCCCCTGTGTCTAGCATTTATAGTGTGGGGGATGAATGAAATGACGGATGATTATTTCTTATTAGGTGATCACATTTTGTTTTCTATTGAATAGTAGGTATAATAATCTTGTTTGAATTTCCCGTTTGAATTTCCCGTGTAACTAGAAGTACAAACTATATTCTTTATTATATGGTGCTTGCTTCGTTAATATAATTAATTAATACGTATAGATATAATAATTTAAATAAATCAATTATAAATTACTATATAGGATATATATATATATATATATATATCTATGTCAGCATTCTTTTTAATATATTAAAAAAAATATTATATCATTAAATATACAAAAATATTCTTATAAATTATTGTTAAAAAACACATTTATGCTTTTAATTATTTTTTATGAAAAAATCAAATAATTCTAACTTATTTTATTGACAAAAATATTTCTTTAATAAATCTCAAACAATTAAAGTTACACTATATTATTCTGAGAAACAAATAAATAAAAAAGAAAAAATTATTGAAATACATGAAAAATAAAATAATTCAAATTAATAATAAGGAATCCTAATAATACCCAGAAAGGTGTCATCACTAATGTTCAACTTAAGTTCTTAGGTTTTAACCCTAGCCCGTTGCTAATAGTATCGACATTTATGACTTTCAAATTATATGAATTGAAAATAATTATTCTTCTGGAAATTTATTTGATTGTTTCGTTTTTCACCATAGAGATCAAAGCATACACATCTTGATTCATGGAAATTGTTAACTCCGCCATAACTCTCGCTGCAAGCTCTCTCATCACTTAATTGGCTAAATTTGTTAATTGCTTTCAGCTCCAATCTAATTAGCGTAAGTAGCAACACAAGCATAAGCCAAGATTGGAACAAAAGCCCTACGCCCCTACCTCCTTTGTTTGGTGGGGTGGGTTTGGGGTCAGATCTTAGGAACATAAGATGAACATTAGGCATATTAAGAATTTGGTTTTTATCAATTTGAAATTATCATGTTCTTGTTATTTCTGGGATTTTTTTTTTTTAATTTGTGGGTTTATTATATTAATATAATGTGATTTTAATTGTTCGAAATTTATTTTAGGAAATAAAGCTTTTTAGAGTTTAATTTTGATACACTGACGGTACAAAGAGTTTTACACGGTCATCCAATTAGATTTATATATTTATTTGACTTTAGAAATAATGAGCTTGAAAATTAATTGCTTTTGATGATCTGATAACATCTGATTGAATATATGTGTAAAACTCTTTTATACTGACGGTGTATGAAAATTAAATTCATATTTTTATCAATAAAATAAATAAAAATTATTTGGAGTTTTACAAAAATAATCGAAAAGATAAATGTGCCTTTTAATTTGAGTATACAATAGTATTTTAATATATACATGGATATAATAATTTTATAAAAAGAATTAAAAATACTAACACTGACGTGGATAAACATATCATATGTGTTGAATTTTTATTAGCTTATTTAAATTAATGTATCGGTACGTATTAATTAATCATTGTACCGAAATAAACACCTTATTACATCTAATAATATCGACTAATTCTATTTTGCTATTGAAATTGTAATTGTAACTGGTATTACCATCCAAATAAATAAACCTCCAAAACTAGATATTAGAAAAAAAAATCCAAAACTCCAATTTTAAAAAATTGTTGAAAATTAAAATATTATATATATATGTGTATATATATACACACGTGTATAGTATGTGTACATTGTACACTTTCATACACATTATTTATAATACGAAAAAATATAAATATCAACTCATAAATTTTATTTTTATGTGCTGATGTTTATATTTTTTTGTGTAATAAATAATATGTACAAATGTATATAATTATATATATATTATATATATATATATATATATATATATAAGTCGGCAGCGGTCGGTATGTCTCGCAGCAGCAGGTCAAGAAAAAAATAAGGAAAATGTGAAGGTTATATGCATGTATACTAAAAATATTTAAAATTAATATTAAAAAACTATATAATAAAAGAAAAAAACATTGTTTTTTGGGACTTGAATAAAAGAAAAAATTTAAAAGGCTATAAAATGTAACTTATTTTAGCTAACAGTACAGTCTAATACCATTAACCAATAGATCGATTCCATCATTTTTTTAGCTAATATTTTAGATATTGTTAGTTAATTTTTTTTTTTAAGATTGTTCAAAGAGTTTCGACCCAAATAGAGAGAAATTAGATGCCTTTTTAAATTTCTTTTGGTATTGTCATTAAGGATCCAAACTAAGGAAAATTCAAAACTACATCAATATAAGCAAATACAATAAAAAAGAAAAGTACATTTCAAATCATCATGAACTAAACACAATAAAAAATATATCTCCAACTACTAAATTCATTTATTTGACATTCAGATATCTTATTTTCTTTATCTTTTACACAACTACACTTTGTATCATTTACCATCTGCATCAATTGTCATAATAGCCAACAACAATTTCCAACTAAAACAGTCCAAAACAACAGTTTCCACAACATCAAATCAAACTGAAGCAAAGAGAATGCTCAGCTTTAATCAGTAACACCATCAAAAAGAGACTCCATCTTAACACATAAATTAACAATAATATGATGAAAGAGAATGCCATGATCCATTTGGAGATGCATTCATCTCCAGACTATTGTCCTAGAGCCCAAGAGAAGGAGTTTGTTAATAATAGAAGAAAGGGAGAGATTTTAAATAAGTTCAAGAGCCTTGAGCAGAGAACCTTCACTGTGTTCGTTGACAATCTGTGGCAGCACACAAACCTGCAGTGGATATGGGAAGTTTTTAGTAGGGAAGGAGAGGTAGTGGATGTCTACCTTTCAAGGAAAAATAGGAGAAGCTCTCCATGGAGATTCGCGTTCGTAAGGTACGCATACAATAACCATGCACTGAGAGCGGTGAGGAACCTAAACGGATTGAAAGTAAACAAGGTGCAAATTAGTGTTTCTGAGGCAAAATATGGGCGAGCCAACCAGCTGGAGCAGTATGAAATGCCAAAATATAAGGAAAACATGGTGCGAGAGAATAAGGAGCTAGGATTGAAGATGACAAAAGAACAGAATGGGGTTAGAAAGTTTAAAGATGTGCTGACAGGGGAGTCAACTAAGAATGAAAATCAAGTCTACAATTGGAGACCCAAAAAGAACAGCCAAATGAATTTAGGTGAAGTACAGGGAATAATTGACGAAGAGATGAAGGAAAAGTTAAGTAGCAGCATAGTGGGCGAATTAGTGGTTCCCGTGAAGATGGAGGAGTTAGCCCCGAAGCTCTTCCACGATTGGCATACTTTGGTAGAAGTAAAGAGCATAGGACCTTTTCAGGTTCTAATGGTTTTTGACTCAGAGGAAAGCATGAGAGAAGCTTTGAACTCTTATTTCCTCCTGAACCACTTCGGTGAAATACGTGCTTGGGAGGCGATGGAAATGAACAGATCAAGAACAGTGTGGATTGAAATCTTTGGGATGCCGCTGCATGGGTGGTGTGAAGAAAACTTCAGGAGGGTAGCAGAAAAATGTGGAGCAATGCTATATTTGGATAAGCTATATTCGGTAATATATAGCTGGAGTTGACCCGGAATGAAAATCTAATGATGATGGTGATGCTTTTGTCGACAAGCAATTGATGATGTGCAGCCCCATGGAGGAATCATCTAGCACTAGGTGCTTAATAGATGATAGAAGCTCTTGGGAGGTGGGTGATTAAGGAAACTCAGCTTGGGTTAAATAAAGGCCCAATACAGAGGGATGCAACCAAAAGAGAAAAGAAGGCAGATTTGGGCTATGGAGAAGAGTCATGCTCTGGCCTAGACATACCACCGGGCTTCGAGCATTTAGTGGTGTCCCATGAACTCTCTCCCATGCAAAATAGAGTGCATATGGGTGACGAGATCAAATTGAGCCTGGATCAGAGCATTAAGGAGGGGGATAACATGAAAGAAGACAATCATGAAGCAGCGAAAGAGGGTGCGGAAGATTCTTTTAACAGAGGTGATGAGGATACCGAAGATTTAGAGGAAACTAAGTATACGTTGCAAGAGGAAACTAAGTATACGTTGCAAGTGTGTGAAAAATGTGGCATATTTTTCAACGAAGATGAAGATGTGGTCTTGGCAACTCTAAGGAGGAAGAAAAAGAACAACGAAAAATGTCGCTGCAACCATTCTAAGGGCAAAAGAATGGGGAACAAATTTGTGCAAAAACACCAAAGCGGTATCAAACTATTGAAAAGACTTATTATGTCAGGTGCTAGATCTCTTTCCAAATAACTATTTCTTTTTGATTCATTATGCAATGGGGGATATATGAGGTTTCGGGAAAAGGGTAAATAAGGAAAAAGGTGCCGCCATGTAATGTCCGGGTGGAGTATTTGGGGCAAGGTGATTTCGACGATATGGTGATGCATGTTGAACATTTGGTACATTTATCGACATTGAGTTACAGTTCGAAAGTGAATGGATCTTGATACATGCAATGTCATAAAAAAGGAATGAGATCAGATTGTTTAGTGATTATATAGGGGTTCTAGCTTGATAGAATACAGATGATATTATGTTGGTGTTTTAGATTTTTATGTGTTTCTTTTGTTTGTTCTCGTTGTAAACCTCTCACGTCCTATCATTGGGAGTTTATATGAGATTGTAACGTATCGGAAAAAAAAAACGTTGAAAGAAAAGGAAGCTTAACTTCAAACCTAAAACCAGCATAAAAGGAAATTCTGTCTCAATACATATATACAACAACAGAAAGAGGCTGAACCTCAATATAAAAAGAAAGGGAGAAAAGCTCAATTTTCAATTAAAATAAAAAGATGGCTCGGCTTTATCAAATAACAACAAATAGAAACTTCGCTTCAACACAAATAACAATAAAAAAGACTCCATCTCAATACAAATTAAATACAAATATTAGAAATGTCACTTGTTGCTTCGATGCCAAGTTCGAATACAAGAATCAACTTGAAGGATAATGCAGGGAAAACTAAATTAAAAGATACTCACTCTATAGCACTGCTGGCTGATGGCGGAAAAAAATTAGGAATTATAGTTAAGTAAATATAAATAGCCATAATTAATTTATTTATTTATGTTATCTAACCTTACTAAAAAAATAAATAGTACACGAGAATATGATAAATTAGTTAAGAAATCATAATATTATCAATATTAGTCTCGTCTATTTTGGGCATATGGTTAATGTATGTGAAAAATTAACTTTTTTTAATGATCTTTTATCTTATCCTTTGGAATTTTAAGTTGTAGATCATTAGATATAAAATTTTAATTGATTAGAACATGAATTCTGAATTTTTGACCTTCCATTTTTCTTTTTAAGTGCTATAAAGAGTAGCAAAAATTTGTTTTATACATCATAATATACAACAACTAAAATTATATGTGTATGCACTAAAGTGTGTATATCTTTTAAGATTGTCAGAGAGGTGACCACATATATATATTTGCTCCCACTTGATTCATCATGATGACTTTTTTTTTCCGGATTAGTTTAAGGGTTCTCGACCACCAGAATGTGGGAGGTAGTCACAAAGTACAAGCAGACATAAAATGAAAAGAGCTACTACAGACTCCCATTAACAAAAAACTAGTGACCAAGACACCTTTGCATCAAAACTATACTACCCACAAATCAAAATGGCTAGAGCCTTCTCCCATCAAAACACCATATCAACATTGGCAATTCAAATTCAGTAAAGCATAATCACTTCTGAACCCCACCACCCGTACGGCATGGCCATCAGGGAGGAGAAGCACAGATACTTCTCATAATTGAAAGCACCACATAGTTCTAACATTTTCCTCATCATCATTGGCCATAGCACACCATTTTCCTGAGTGATGAGTGAACTCCTTATGACTTGCAAATCTGTCGTCGAAACAATGGAACTGTTGCATAAGGTTCCTGAATTGGTTCCTTTGAAATAAAGGATAATATCCAATGGCTCTTGTCTCTTCCATTCGTCCAATTTATCAGGCACGGATCGTTTGACATAAAGATGACATGCTCCAAGGGTACCACAGCTTCTTCAAGGAGGAATTGGGCGGCTATTTCAATACCCTCCACCATCGTGTTCATTCTTGTACCTGGATTAAGAAACTTACAAAAGCAAGGCAACTAGACTAATGTTTTTTTTTTGGTGACTAAATAGAAGGAAAACAACTAGCCAAAAGAGGTAGCCTCCTTGCGGAGGAGAATATCAAGCTCCAGACTCAAAGCCGTCAACAAACAATAATCAAAACTGCAAAGAGCTCCTGTTTTAGCTAACCAATCAGCAACAGAATTTGCTTCACGCTTGACCAGGAGAGAATTCAACATTCCAATCCCGCCGCAGAAGGTCCTAGATTTTGCAAATTAGATCCACATCACCAAGCAAGCAAGAGCTAAAAATATGTTGAACATGCTGGAAAACTTCTAAGGAATCTATTTCACAGATAACATTCTTAAACCCGGCCTCCCATGCCAATCTAAGACCATTCCAAACAGCTAGCAATTCACTTCTAAAAATCGTCCAGACAGGAATCTGACCATAATAGCCAAGAAGCCAATCCCCACAGCAACCTCTCAAAACACAACCAAAATTCACTCTAAGACGAAGCATAAAGGTGCTATTGGTTTTTTCTTTGATGACTAACAAATTGTACCAAAATTAAGATGAAATATATATCCTAAAGCATAAAAAGGTGTCAGGGTATCCACTATCCAACCACATCAGCATGACATTAATGCCTTAGTAATAATGTAAGTTGCTTCAAGGACTAATGTGAGTTATATTTATAAACTTATCAGGGGACTAAATAGAGTTAAAATAAACTTCATGGATTATTTCAAAATATGGATGAAACTTTCAGGGATCAAATTGAACATTGTACAAGACACCAGTGGGGAGATAGACCTTGGCTTCAAAGGAATACCAGATATGAGGTACCAAAAAAAGGCACTATAACGCTCCAATAAGCTGATTCATATTTACTAACAAAAAAAAGTGATGAGATTTATCATAGAATGCTTGTTATTAGTGTGTTATTCATATGATCTTCTTTTGTCTTGGTGATCTCATTTTATAAACTGAGTTTGTGATGTAGCCATTAGTGGAGATCATGTTACTAACTCAACCCTAATGCCATGTAACTACTTTGGTGTATAGGCCGAGTAAAATCTCAAGATGAAATTTAATGTTAACTGCACTGCCGACATATTTGGTGTAATGGCCGAGTTATACCTAACAAATCAAAGATCATCTAAGATGGTTAGAACATGAGAGTTGTTGGGCATCCCGATCATGTCCCATGGAGAATTAAAATAGAAAAGTAGGAAAGAACAATAACACAATCATAACACAAGAGAATTAACGTGGAAACCCAAAAACAGGGAAAAAACCACGGCCGTTGCCAAATCGACAACCAAGAAAATATTATGGAACAAGAATTACACCATACATCAACATATTTTCTACTCCGGCACCAAGCACTCACACACTGTTACAATGATTACACCCTCTACACTCTTACAAGAGAAAACTCTAAAGTAGAAGAAGGAATTTAAAAGTCATACAATGTGTATTGACTTGGTACGATTAAAACTCTCAACTTAAGCCCCTATTTATAACATAAAGGCCCACCCACATTTCTTACAAAAAGCAAGTGGGACTTCTAATAAACACTATTTTCAACCAAACCTAACAATCTCCACCTTGATTGAAAATAATGACATCAATACCAGACAATCATAGCTATATGGCTATCACACTCCACCATAAAAAAAGTGTATCCACTTAGAATTAGTCAATTCTAAGAATTTCATCGGCACATGTCGAACAAACTTTGCTGAGACTTTATGGTATTGCTTCCATGTTGGCTTTCCCTGGAAGTAACTCAGCCATTGACATATCTCTCAAGATTTCAGAGGATATCTTCATATCTCTCAACTAGAGAGGCGCTAACTCGGAGCCTTTTACCGAACTTGCTCCACTAGGACAATATCTCCTTGTATGCCTAGACTTTCCGCATCTTGTGTAACCCAGATTGTATCAATACATCATTGACTTGAACTTGCCACAAGCCAAAGAACATCCTTCCATCGAATTTTTCTATATCAAACTTTACGGCGCTTGAAAAAGATGCTATTGCAACAACACAGCAATAACCAACACAAGCCACCACGAACAATTCTCCAACACTACACAGGATAATCCTTTTCTGATGTGGAAGATCAGACAAAACTGCAACCATAGAGCATACTAAGAATTTACATCCACCAAACCATAGCTGTGATACCACTTGTTGGGCATCGCGACCATGCCCATGGAGAATTAAAATAGAGAAGTAGGAAAGAACAATAACACAATCACAATACAAGAGAATTAACGTGGAAACCCAAAAACAGGGAAAAAAACCACGACCGTTGCCAAACGACAACCAAGAAAATATTATGGAACAAGGATTACACCATACATCACAATATTTTTTACTCCGGCACCAAGCACTCACACACTGTTACAATGACTACACCCTCTACACTCTTACAAGAGAAAACTCTAAAGTAGAAGAAGGAATTTAAAAGTCATACAATGTGTATTGACTTGGTACGATTAAAACTCTCAACTTAAGCCCCTTTTATAACATAAAGGCCCACCCACACTTCTTACAACAAGCAATGTGGGACTTCTAATAAACACTATTTTCAACCAAACCCAACAAGAGTTGTGTGAAAAAGGGTGAGAATGATTCATGGTGGAGGTCTTCAATTTGAGGAGATCAAAGAGAAGGTTGTTTATGTGATATGTGATGTAGAGGGTTGTTTTAATTTTAGGCTATGTATTAGATGGTGGAGAAAAAAAGGGTTTCATACAAGCAAATGTAAGGTAGTGGTGATTGAAGAAAGTGAAGTGGAGATAATAAATGTATAGAAGTGTAAGATGCAAATGTGGATCTGATATATATTCTAACTTAAATAAACAGATAGTTATGTAACAAATATAAAAAAAAAACCAATAGATTATATCCTGAAAGAGCTAATGCTTCAACCTCAAGAAACTGAGCAACGCTCAACAATAGCAAGAAAATGATTTCTGCAAAATACAGGACCATAAACAAAAAAGAGAGAAAAATTGTAGCTGAATAAAAACATGTGTATTGAGAATTGAGAAAAATAAATCTAACACCAAAAACTAAGGCTTACAAGAATTTATACCTTAGTACAAAACCTAAAGCTAACTACACAAGAACCAAAACAATTATATATATTATAATAGAATTATCAAGAACTCAACAAAAGTAATCTTTAGAATGATTCAGGTGAGATTTTGTAGAAATAAATTAAGTAAAGAAAGATAAAGAAAAGAGATTAAGGGTAGGTAAACTTGTGAAGAAACACTTCTATTATAGGAAAAATAAGCAACACTAGAACCAATGATGTGAAGTGATGGTGGAGAACAAGTGTAGAGACCTTAACTAATGTTACAAGAGGATGAATGAGTTTTTTAGAGTGAAAGGGGGTTTGGAAAAGGTTGGTTGTTGGGTGTTCCGTGGAACACCCGAAAGGCTAGTTTTTCCAGATTCTTTGAGTTTTATGATGAACAAAATGAAGAACAAGTGAATGATGATCTTCTAAGTCTTAGAGAAAACTTTGAAGATTGCTTTTAGAGGCTAGGAAAGGTTGGAAAAAGTTTGAAAGAGCTTGAAAAGACTTATGAGAGAAGTGGTGAGTGATGTATTTATAATAGTTATTTTGAAAAGAAGAAAGGGATGCTTTATGGTGATGGAGACATTTTGGGCAAGTTTTGTACTCCCAAATTGATCACCTAAATGGGGTAGTTGTCAAAAGGTGCTTTATGGCTTTTTTCCCATTTTAAGCAATTTAGCTATATAAGGGTGAAAATGGAGAAGTTGATCTCCACAAGTTAAGGTTAACTCATGACTTGTGACATTAGTTGAAGGGACAT
>JASCZI010090734.1:53212-67273 GCA_036250425.1 Stylosanthes scabra
TCCCCCTCCTAATGCAACTATTGTAAACTGCAAATGGGTGTTTGCTATTAAGAAAAACCCTAAAGGTGACATACTTAGATATAAAGTTAGGCTAGTTGCTAAGGGTTTCCAACAAAAAGAGGGGATATATTATGAAGAGGTATATAGTCCGGTTGTTAGACCTACAACTATTAGGATCATTATCACTATAGCACTAACTCATGGCTGGTTGTTACGACAGTTTGAATTTGATAATGCTTTCCTAAATGGAAAAAGCTCAATGACCTTGTTTTCATTATGCAACCACCAGGATTTACATCTAATGATTCTAATCAAGTCTACAGGTTACATAAGGCCATTTATGGTCTAAAGCAAGCACCTCGTGCTTGGTATAACACTCTTGCTTTAACTTTAAAAAACTATGGTTTTCAAAATTATGTTCATGATATTGCTTTATTTATAAGAAAGACTAATACTGATGTTACTTATTTATTAGTATATGTAGATGATATTATAATTACAGGTTCTAATAACTGTGTTGTTCAAAATCTCATAGATAGCTTACATGCAACTTTTTCTCTAAAAGATCTTGGCAAACTCTCATACTTCTTAGGATTAGAAGTAGATTACTGCAATTCACATAAACTAATTCTGAAACAAGAAAAATATACAACTGATTTGTTGCTGAAATTGGGCATGGTTGACTCAAACCGATGCCTACTCCTATGATTGCTAATTTGAAGTTGCATTCTGGAGATTCACAATATTTTGAAGACCCAAGAAAATATAGAAGTGTAGTAGGGGCTCTTCAATATCGTTGTATCACTAGACCTGATATATCATTTGCAGTTAACAAGTGTTCTCAGTTTATGCAGAAACCTGCAATTAAACACTGGAAAGCAGTGAAGCGTATCCTCAGATACTTGCAAGGTACAGTCAAATATAGAATGATTTTTATTGGTTGTACTGATTATAGGTTACTTGCTTTTGCAGATGTGCATTGGGCTTTGGATCTCGATGATAGGAGGAGCACCTCTAGTTATTGTGTTTATCTAGGAGCCAATCTCATATCTTGGAAGTGCACCAAGCAAACAAAAGTGAGCAGATCAAGCACCGAGGCTGAATACAGGGTCATAGCCACTGCACAAACTGAGATCATGAGTATTCAGCTGCTACTAAGAGAACTACAAATACCAGAAACAGTAACTCCAACTATATACTGTGATAATCTTAGCAGCTGTCATCTTGAAACAGATCTTCACTTTATAAGAGATCTGGTAGCTGAGAAGAAACTGTTTGTGGTTCATCTAAGTTCACAGGATCAGCTAGCTGACATCATGACCAAACCCCTCTTCATCAAACACTTTTAAAGGTTCAAGGCCAAGCTTAGGCTGTGTCAAGACCCTGCCTAACATTGAGAGGGACTATTAGAGTAGTATACACTATACTTAGCTTATATACATGTATTCTACAATAATACATCTTGTATTAAGTTATGTATATATAAGGGAAATAATTACACTATGTATGATACTTTTGACAGCTTATTCAATACACTTTATTTTCCACTTTCCAATTTTCTCATCTCTCTCTTACTTTCCCTTTCCGGCTTTCCCTTTCCTTCTTCGTCTTACATGTTCTTCATTTATGTACAAGAACAGAGCTTCAGTTTCTTCATAGTTTAGTTTTCATCTTGTAATCACAGCTTCAACACGAACCGATTTTATATACATAAAAGTATAAGTTATAAAAAATTTAACATTAAAATTTAAAATATATGTCTTTAACAATATTGTTTAGCATTTTTGACCTAATAAGAGTATAATAAAAAACAAAGTACAAAATAATAATATAACAAATTACAAATTTATATTACTTATTATCATAAAAATAACAAAGAAAAAGTAACAATAACAATTATAGAATATATTTATTATACTCTTTAAGTAATTACAAAATAAAAACATATACTTGATAAAAAAAAATTAAACTAAATATTATTTTAACATTTTAATATAGAGAATTCTTCGGTACAGAGAGTATGGTACAAAGAGAAAAATGTTGTATTTAGTGATGCTTTTAGCGATCCTTCAAAACCGTAGAAGAAAGAATTAAAAGCGTTGCCAATGGAATATATTGAATCAACAAGTAAATTGAAAGGTTTAAGAGAAGAAATAATATATTAAACTATCCAAATTAATATATCAAAAACTAATTATTTTAACTAATATCAATTGTAATGATATTGAATTTTTAAAATCAATACAAAATGATTTTTCTCACCATCTTAATTTACAATAAGTTTTATTGAAGGGTTTCAAGAACCCGAAATAACTTATGTTTCACACGGATCCCTAAAAATTGTCACTATAGAAAAGATTATTGCATAAACATAAAATAACAAGAGGATATAACTAAGGGAAAGCAAATAAATGACGACCTAAGTGTAAGCTTCATGATCAATCTTGGACTTCGTCTTCATCTTGATCAATTCCCAAGTGCTGCTCCACCCTTTGAAGTCATCAATCCATCCTACCAATGTTGTGATTAATCCTTTGTAATTCTTGCATCAAATACAACATTGATGATTGTTCTTGAGTTGGTGCGGATGGTCCGGCTTGAGCTTCTCCTTGACCTTGTTCTTCTTGTTCTTCACCCCTTTCCATATGATGAAGTGTGCGAATGTCTACGCAATTATGCCATGTCAAAGCTCGCACATTCTCATTAGTGAGATCAATACCAATGTGATATATAAAAAGATGTGAGTCCATAAGCATAAGTAACTTAGTCCCAAACTCACATTTCCATTCTTGAATCTAACCATATGATGTGCCATCAAGTATGGCCAATTAATTTTTATCTCATTCACCATTGCCCATATAATGATAAGATCTTCCTCAATTATATTTCCATGACTAGAGGAACGTTGCATGAGAATATAGGTGACAATATAGTGAAGAAACTTATATTCAGTACTTAAGCCTTTGCAAGATACTTTACAGTTAGCTCTTTAAGTAACGTTAAAAGTTGCACAAGCACTTGCTTTATAATATGCATTCCATTCTTCTAAAGCTTTTTTGTCACTCGAAAAGAAGCACCCTATCAAATCCAAATTCCAAATATGAGCTAATAATTACGCACAACCAATCTTATAAGTGTTCTTGCCTTACTTAAATTCAATAATAGAGAAATCCGCCTCAGTTTATTCATTAACATCTAGAATCAAAGTACTATTGGCAACACACTTGCTTCCTCTTGTCTTGACCTCTTTGGAATTCTCTTCATCTGAGGCATTGTTGCTTGAAATCGATCGGTGGGTTTTGAAGATGAAATGAGGAGGATTCAAAATATGTAATTTGTTTGAAGTGGGTATCAAAAGTTTTTAAGTGAATTGAGGTTCAAGAGAGTTAGAGTTTTGGTAACAATGGAGGTTTGGAGGTTTTGGGGTGTTTGTGAGGTTAAAGATGATAAAAAAGGTTTTGGAGCCTCAAAACGTGTGGATTTGCGTGTTTTTGAGCAAACTGACGCTGCTGCATCAATGCATGATGATACGCTCCGATCTCGGCAAGTGCATCGAATCATACAAGTAATACCACGGTGAAGTGGGTATCGTTTCCACGAGGAATAAAGGACCAAGCAATACTATCTATCAATTATTTTAATCAGATCAAATAAAAACTTGAAGGGAATTGAGTATCTGAATTCCGAAAATTGCAAAGAATAAGAAAAACAGGGAGCAGAAAATTACTTGAGGTTAAATGTGATGGAATGAGATGTTAAGAGCTTCGGAGATGTTTTTCTCTTGAGGGTTAATGCATACATTCGAATAATAATTCTAGATTTTCATAAATCAAGCACAACGAATCTAGTGTAACTAAGCCCTAATCTCTTAGTAACTTAGTTTCTATTTACCTAATCAAAAGCTAATCTCTTAGTCAATCAATCAAATAAATATAGATGAAGATCTAAATCAGATTCTAATCCTTATGAGTCTCAAAAGTGATCCTAGATTAGATTAAATGTCACTCTTATCCAAACTAGTTCTAATCCAATTTTAACACACATAATTATTAGTTGCATAACAATTAACTTGACTATCTCTAATTAGACTTAATTGATTATGTGATTAAATTTCTAGCTAGCATAAACTAATAGATCTCTCAATCTAACTAATTTAGCCCTAGACAAGTTAAGAACACCTCTCAGTGATTCTAAACTATTGAGATGAAGAGCAGAAAATTAAATCACGCATAAAAGATAACTGAAAATACCTCATTGAATTACTAATCGAATGTACAAAGTGACTACCTCATGATGGGAGAACAGAACTCATCACCCTTAACAATGGAGTAGTTTAGCAACTCATGATAAAAACTAAAACCTAAAATTAATGTGAAAGTAACGTGTATGATGATGTGCTGAGTGATTTCTCACTCTTTTATATCCTATCAATCTAAAACTAATTTATAAATCAAATTCAAATTAAATCTAATCTATTCCTAATTTAATCCTAATCTTATCTTTTATGTTTACAAAACTTTATCTTCTTCTCTTGATCTTCAATTAATCATGTCTTCAATCTTCCAATTATGCCCTTGATTAGTGGATGGAATTGAGGCCTAACAACTTGGATTGGATTGGTTTTGGATGGATACTGCACGTTGCTGATTTTTCCTCCCACGTATAACGTGGCTTCCCCACGTATAACGTGGGGTCTCTGTCAAATCCTGGAGCTTCATTTTAATCCCCACATATAACGTGTAGCTCCCACGTATAACGTGAGATTATTGTCCAATTCTGCTAATCTCATGCTAATACCCACCTATAACGTGGCTCTCCCCACGTATAACGTGGGCTCACTGGATGAGAGAGAAAAATTAGCCACGTATAACGTGGGTGGCTCACGTGTAACGTGTAGCCTCTGTCCAATTTGGCCAAAACAAAGTTAATTCCCACGTATAACGTGGAGCTTGACACTTAGAAATTTTTTCTTTTTTCTTCTCTGCTTCGTTCATCCATCTTCAATCCCCTTTTGTATGGTCTTTAATCACCTAAAATCCTTTGTGAAACACTCTATAAACATAAACAAAACTCAAAAGAACATCAAGTTTGTTTGATTGACAATTTGAGAGTATAAATCACAAGAATAATCATATAATTAGAGACGAATTGAAGCTAAAAACAACCAAAGATGCATACGCATCACATGACACGTAAACTTTGGTTGGTTAGAATTGATGATCTTTTAAAAATCAAGTTCTTATTGCGAGTATAGTTTCAACCAATACAAAAGCGAGCGTGTTGAGATTTAGAAAAAGTGTCACAGAGCTTGCAACCAATTAAAATACTGAGTATTGAACTCGGGTTGTTCTCCCTAGGAATCGAAAATTGAGACTCGTGATCGGTTGTGAAAATATTGGGGTTGTAATTGTTGAGAGTTATGAACGAGAAAGGGAAAAAAATAACTTGTGATGATATTAATAAGAGGGCATTGGTCTTGAGTTGAAGTATAACGTGTCCCTATGAACACCACTAATCCCAATTATGAATGGTTGTCGCATAAGGCATCAAACTCTGCCAAATGGTCGAGTGGGAGGAATTAAACCAGATCCGAAGTTCCTAGGCTACTTACTAATGCGAAGGACCAAGGTCTTACGTGAACGAGAATAATCCATCAAGTTCAACTCATTAAGGTCCACTCATCACTAGCAAAAGCCTAGCGTTAACGGGACAGTCTTAAACCATATCCTTAACCCGTTCTTTTCCTTAAGGATTAGTGGCTAAGATCATCCACACTTCAACCTATGACCAAAACACAAGAATACTACTCCATATTCATAAGAAACAAAATATTAAACACTTGGTGTGCACAATAAAAAAACATGGTAAATAACAAGAAAAATTGACAAATTAAGATAACTAATGGAATAGATCAACAAGAGAATCAACAATTATTGATAAACATCAAAGAAAATGACGATAAATCATAGCAAACAATAATTTGCAGCAAGATAAATTAAAGAACATAACAACAATAAAGCTAGAGATGAGAAATAGATAAACAAATTATAAAAACAAATAAAGATTGCATTAATTGAACAAGAGTATTAACAAACAAACATTAAAACATTGAATTAAAGTAAAGAGTTTGGCTAGTGAGGACTAGAATTGAAAATGAAAATGAAGAAAAAAAGAGAGAACGAAAGAGATGAAAAACTCTCCCAAAAACTCCAAAAAACTATCTAAAACTATGAATGATCCTAATGGTGAGTATGCCTTGTGTTTCAGCTGTTCTTTCTTCATGTAATCCGAATTGGACCTTCCAAGGGGCCTGGCCTTGGCCCAAAAACTTGAAATTCCAAATTTAGTGTTCATTTAATTTTTGCCAGACGTAGCCATGCAGACGCATGAAGGGACCCTGCGGTCGCACGGTCAACGAAAAAGTCAACCTTTTCTTCGTACTCGTGGTGACGCACGAAGGATACATGCGGTCGCACGGAGTCTTGTTTTTTCCTTTTTTGCTTTTCTTGATGAATCATTTGTTTCCAATGCATTCTTTAGCCTTTCATATGCCATTTTCAATCCCTAAAGGCTTCAAATACACTAACAAACTCATCAAGGGATCAAGTAGGATGAGATTCTACAAATTCCTATCATTTTAAGGGCTAAGTTAACATGTATTTATCTATAAGAGCATATATGAGTAAAGGTACACAAACATACACAAGCAATTGTGTGATTTTTTGTTGATAAACCCCTTAATTATAGCATATATTTTATCATCCACCTCTTACTGCATCGATGCAGTGGCTACATCATGTAGTCTACATCGATTCAGTTCTTTGCTACATCGATACGGTAGCCCTATTTTGGCTAAAATCTTCAATTTTCATCACTTTTTTTTTTTTATCATTTTTCCTTTACTTGTAACTTGTTTATAACCATAAAAACTCTTCAAAAACTTCACTTTCTTGAATCAAATGCTTGAGAATTCTTCACAATCTTCAATCTACCACTAAGAATAATCATTTACTTCTTCACTTGAGTTACAAAAATCTACAAAATAAGTAAGAGGAAATCTCTCACGCCTAAGTGAGTAATCATTTCATAATAAATAATATAAATGAAATAAATTTTGTGAATTTACATTTGAGTAACATCTAAGATACCAAGTTCATTACAGATATAAAAGAAGCTAACTTTCTTTGCATACAAGTTAAATATAAATGTCCGTTAGTTGTTTACTTATCTCAACAAATTTAATAACCACATCACTCTTTTAAACATATTCCTTACAAAATGATGTCTAATTTAAGCGTGCTTAATTCTTGAATGCATAATTGGATTTTTTTTTTAACTTTATTGTACTAGTGTTATCACATTTTATAATAACGTGAGCAAACTTGAGACAATAGTCCACAAGTTGTTGTTTCATTCAAAAATTTGAGCACAATAACTCTCAGCGGCTATCCAAGTCTAAATTTAGAGACCAAATAAATATAAACAGAGTTATTATTGGCTAGCAATAATAATTGGCTAATAATAATAATAATAATAATAATAAATTTGTATACAATATTAGTACTTATACTCTCACACCACCCACCTATACATAATTGGTTCACCATTAAAGATGACAGAAAATGCGACACATATCCTTATCGCAAGCAAGTGAACCACTTTTATGATTATATATATATCTAAATATCTCTGTTATTATTATAATTTTGACTAAAGTAGTACACTCCCCTTAGTGAACGGGAATTTCATAATGGGTTGCCATAAGCCACGTTTTTCCCACTTGAAGCTCTATAGAATAAAAGGTTGTTTCTACTTTCATAGTGTTAATCGTTAAGGAATCCTCTGTATGTGTGCTACTACTGCTTATAGATTAGGTTTCCTTTATTTCGACCCCAATTATTGACCACTTTCAGTGGACAGCAGTAGCTAGTTTATATTCTATATATCACAATCAAACAGAAAGTTCTTTTTCGAGTGAAGAACCAACCTGGCCCCTAATAATTACTCTCGAATGATTATGAGGTCCCTGATAAAAAAAATATACTCGTTTTGGCTCCTATTGTTTTATTTTTGAGACTTTCCGGCCCTTAATTTTTTATCTCATGAGACATTTTAGTCCCTCATGATGTAACAAAATAGGGGCCGGAAAATCTCATAAATGAAAGATCAGGGGCCGAGAATGGTATGTTTTTTTTTAGAGATTTCGTTGTCTTTCGATGTAATTGTCAGGGATCTCGTTGGTATTTTTTTCTTCTTTTTTCTTTTTTAACTCTTCTATACATTAATTTATTACCCGCGCAAAATATATTCTTATTTATGTTACTTTATTCCTCACGATTCATTCTCTACATCTTTTCTTTTGAAAAGGTGATCAATTATTATATATTTGTTGCCACCATATATGTATGTGGAACATACTATTAATTAACAGCATATATATATATATATATATATATATGGGGTCTGAAAGGCTGAAAGGGACTAAGCTATCACTATATACAATATTTTATAAATATATATAATAGATCATTATTATATACATGAGAACAAACTTGGACATTCTTCAATTTTGTTGAAGTCTTATTGAATGAGAATAATAGAAAAAAATCTTCAACAGAAAAGATTAGGGAATATTATTACAGTGTAATTCATTAAGCTAAGGCATGTATTATATTACAACACATTTTTTAGGCTTACTTAATTAATTAAGGTGTGCAAAATAGTCTTTAGTTAAATTATTCTTACGAGATACCTTGAATAATACTTGCAATCAATAGAATAAGCCTTTATAATTTATACACATATTTTATAAGATGATATTTTTATTAACCAATAAAAATTCAACCAATATCAATCAACAATTTAAATTAAAATGTTTTATTTATTTAAGTTTTGAATGTTTTATTTTTTTTTTAAAAAGTACAAAATTGACTGATTGGTTGCTTTAAGTTTTGAATGTTCTATTTCTAAAAAAGATATAGATGTTCCACTGGCTTTCATTGTAGACGTTCTATAAACATTGGTTACAAATGTTCTATTTTTATTGATTGATTTGTTGGTTAGGAAAATACTGGTTACCTATGCTTTTCCTTTCTCTTATTCGTTCTTTTGCGAAGTGTAGCTAGATATTGAAGAAATAGACCAACAAATCATCCAATAAATTAGACCTAAACGGAGAATATCCAAAACGTTAAAAATAGAATGTCTTATACGACATAATCAAGAACTTCTGAAAATCAAATATACATATAATTTGATGGATATTTTTTTGAAAATAGAACATCCGAAACCTAAAGAAATAAAATATTCAATTCAAGTTATTAATTAATAATAGCTGAATTTTTATTGGTTAGTTACCATTACTTTTTATCATCATTGAATTTAAATTAAACCATATTTTTGTCTCTTAGATTAGTGGGTTGTATCATATTAGTCTGTTGCACTAATATGATGTTAGTCCATAACACCATTTTCACAGTGCAATTTTTCAATATTAGATACCATATTAATGTACTGCAACTTTTTAATATTAGAGACCATATTAGTGGAAATAAAAGTTACTCATCAACTCGATGCAACCCTAAACCTCATATACCACAATGGGGTTTGACTCCATTAAATTTATTTGTTGAGTTTGGAAACGATAATATTTTTGTGTGATGATAAAATATTAATTTGGTTGGATTTAAAAATCCAAAAGTTATGTAATGTGTGTGTTATTTGTGCAGATCCAAACATAAGTTATTGCAGCCCAAATGCTTAGACAAAATTAACTAAAGCTATTGGTGAGGAATAAGTATAAATCATGAGAGAAAAGATAGAGAAAAGATAAGATATTATGTTCTTGAGAAAAAGTCATTACAAGAAATTAATTCTAAATTTATAGTAGTTCTATTTTGTGTCATGAGCTTGAGAGATTTTCCTTGTGAGTTGGGATTTATAGCACTTATGTTGAATTCTAACTTAGGTTGAAAGTCCTTCGTTAAAGCAAAGTGTAATTTATTTCATTAGAATTGGTGTTTGCTTGTAATTCGTTGAAATTATAGTGAAATTCCACCATGTTGTGATGGAGACTAGATGTAGGCTACAATGAAAGTAGCTGAACAAGAATATATGCTTTTGCTCTTTTGAGTTCTGTATTTCTATTCTGCTGCACGTTATGAGACTTTAAAAATCATTTTGTCTCCTACAACTCGACTATATAGTTTTCAACAGCAGGTATTTTACTTTGCCTATTTAGCCGAAAAACAGTGATCTGATTTAACCCTTTTTCAAGATCACATTGAATCTTCAAAATTTACACATCTATATTCAACATGAATTAATCGATCTGTACCATTGTACACATCCGTATACATCATTTAGCAACATAGAAAAATGTAAACATTAGCACAGAAAAATTTATATTTCTATGTTAATATTTATATTTTTCATATTGCTAAATAATATGTACATGTGTATATAATGGTACATCTAGTATTATCGATTGTATCGTATATGAAATAAAAATCCTTTAATATACAACTCTTCGTTAGAACTTTCCAACAAATTAAATTAAAACTCTATAAAAGATATTATCTTTTGAACACTACTTTTCATGTATTTTAAAAGCATATCTTCTATTAGAAATCCAGACAATTTGACAATAAACCCGCTATTACTTATCTAAAGTTAGCACCTTCGCTGCTTCGCTCTCTTCTTGATGCTGATGTGACCACGTAGTGCTCTTGTTTGTTTTGTTTCTTTCGGGCTTTCTTCTCATCATTTTGTGTCCCCGCCCAGGCCAATAATAACTTATTCAAATCATCATGAACAACAGTGCCCCCATTTTAGTATATATTATTATTATATTATCATGTTTAATATTTTATCAGCTCAGTGCCTATCAAATTCAAATTGGTCTCACCAACTAACAACTAAGCCAATTGAATTTTTATATTCCATCAGTTTAATCTCAAAGCTTATATCAAACTTCATCAACTTAAATAATTTTATAATCAATTCAATTGTTAATACTCTAAGCAAGTATAAATAACTATCCATCATTTTGTAAAAGGATAGTACTATAACGAAAGTAACCAACTAAAATTACAAAAAAAAAAAAAAATTACAAAGACATCATCATATCATCATCGCAAGCAAGGGGAGTTTCAGAGCTCTTTGCTAGCTAGTTTTGAAACTTTGACAGGTAATTTTCTTTCCATTCGGAAGTATAGTTTCGTGTTTTTCATTCATGTAAACATAACTAAGTGTTTAAACGCACGTTAACCATGGATTAGAGTTAAGAGAGATAATGGAAATGAACAAAGCCAAAATATTAAGTTTGAACCCAGAACTAATCTACCATGCATATATCTCAGTCTTAGTAACTAACTGACTATCATATCATATTATATATCATATAAAAATCCAAACATATTCAATACTATTACCCGAATTGATCAAAATAAACATGTATAAAAAGGCTAGAAATCCCTCAAATATTATTTGTTCCATGTTATTCAATAATAATAATAATAATAATAACAATAATAATAATAATGATAGCATCCTCAAAAATCGCAATCTATCTCTTAAACAATCAATTACCAGAAGCTCATCATATCCCATTATACTCACGGGCGGCCAAGCACCACCCGTGCAAGCTAGCTCCGGCCGGCTGCCTGCTTGTCCGCCGTGATGACTAATTCTGCCGATCAACAGGAGGCTTGAATTATCTCTTCCACCACTTTTGTATTACTTTTTCGTTTCCCCCAAAGGTAGGAATTATATTCAGAGATAAATAATTTGAACTATATCACTTACAAACATCAAATTGTAAATTATACATACACACTGAACTTCATGCTCTGATACGTACGGTTTTTTTTTTTCCTAATACGTACGTTATTTTATATACGAGTAATGTTACGGAACTTAGGGGATTAATAGAAAGCTAATGAGTATAATGAGGGAAATAATAGGTGGTAAAAGAAAAAAAAAAAAAGAAAAAAGCCTATTGACCACTTATTCACTAATAAACTATGAGCTCCCTAAACTTTCTCTGATAGTCACATAATTTAAACCTAAGACCGATCATACTTCGATCAATGGATTACACGTATATATTCTAAACATAGTAGTTAAAAGAAAACAAATATACAACTTACACGTACATAATATCAATTATATACTCGAAATTCCATAAAAAAAAATTATATCATTGAAATAATATATGCCAATATCAGATACAGTAATATATATATATATATATATATATATACTAAGAATATTCTAGAATATTTTATCTGTTGAAACGCATAGATAATTACGATAACATTATAATAATAAATTAATAAATTAATAAAAATATTAATAATTAATATTAAGTGAATATTACCGATAAAAGATAATTTACCTTTTTTAACATATTAATTCGCAATCAACTTAATAAATAATTTTTTTAGAGTTTAAACGTATAATCTTATTTAAATAAGAATTTTCTGATATATTTTATATTTTTTTACAAAATAAATAAATAATATAATATTTTTTTTTTCAATTATATAAAAAGAATAAGTGATATATATAATATATTGATTTTTTCATTTTCTATAATCTTCTTAAATCAAATTTAATGGAAATTGTAAAGTTGATAAGTAGTGATTAATATTCCAATTCCAAAAAAAATTTATTGAATTAATGGTAAACTAATATATTAAAAAAAAGAAAATACGGTAACATCCTCCATTTTTTTTAAATAGTAAAAAAAAAAGCTAGACCCAAAATGAAAAAAAAATTCATAGGCTCTAGTTAGAGATGTGACCCACTCTTTTGGCATTGCCATCAAGGCGGCTCACACTCCGCTATGTTCGAAGTATATATCAATGACAATAATACAAACCAAAACACAAGGCACCACCAATACATCCTAATAGAGATTCACCATATTTTAAATACAAAATAGATTTACTTTGGATAAAATTTAATTACAAATCAAGAAAGAAAATATATAGTCCAGTAATTGTAAATAGATCTATTGATTATTAAGAATATAATTTGTAATTAAATAATGACACATAGTGTATAAAACAATAAAAGCAAGAGATATTATGGAACTAAAAGATAAAAGAAAGAACTAAAGTAACAATAAATAAATAAATATACAAAATTATTAAAAATATTAATTAATTTATATAATATTTAGAAAAGATGACTAAATTTTTTATAAGATAAACTACTATATCATTAGGTTATTCTCTCGTTTATTCATTTCTTATAAATATTTTTATCTCTAATCGCTATTATGATACTCGAATTCTTATTATAACGTCTTTATCTATAACCAAAAAAAAACAAATTGTTAATGCAAACTGGTCATTCATTGTTAGTAAGTCCTTTAATAAAATGTCACAAAAAAATATAAGAATGTCGAAAAAAAAAATATTTAATAAACATGTCTTGGTTGAGGCCCGGAGAGGAGAGAGCTTCATTAATGATGGGGCACACCGCTGAGACGCTCCGATCTCGGTAAGTGCACTGAATCGTACAAGTAATACCACGGTGAAGTGGATATCGTTCTCACGAGGAATAAAGGATCAAACAATATTATCTATCAATTATTCTAATCAGATCAAATAAAACTTTGAAAGAATGATGGTGTGTAGCTCGAAAATAATAAAAACAGAGAACAGAAAATTGCTTGAGATTGAATTAATGGAATGAGATGTTAAGAGCTTCGGAGATGTTTTTCCCTTGAGGGCCAATGTATACATTCAAATACTAATTCTAGATTCTCAGTTATCAAGCACAACGAATCTAGTTTAACCAAGCCATAATCTCTTAACAACTTAGTTTCTATCTATTAAATCAAAAGCTAACCTCTTAGTCAATCAATCAAATAAATAGATGAAGATCTAAATCAGATTCTAATCCTTATGAGTCTCAAAAGTGATCCTAGGTTAGATTAAATGTCCCTCTATCCAATCTAGTTCTAATCCAATTTTAACCCACAGAATTTTAGTTGCATAACAATTAACTTGACTATCTCTAGTTAGACTTAATTGATTATGTGATTCAATT
>JASCZI010090734.1:67283-92134 GCA_036250425.1 Stylosanthes scabra
CTAATAGATCTCCCAATCTAATTAATCTAGCCCTAGACAAGTTAAGAACACCTCTCAGTGATTCTAAACTATTGGGATGAAGAACAGAAAATTAAATCATGCATAGAAGATAATTGAAAATACCTCAATGAATTAATAAACGAATGTACATAGTGACTACCTCATGCTGGGTGAACAGAGCTATTCACCCTTAACAATGGAGTAGTTTAGTCTTGCATAATGGAAACTAGATCTAAGAATAATGGAAAACGTCTATGCTGAAGTCCCTAACCCTAATGATTAAGTTACTTCTTATACCTATCCTAATTCAAATTCAAATTCAAATTAAAATCTAATCATATCCTAATCTTATTTCCTAAAATTACAAGCCCTTATCTTCTTCTCTTGAGTCTTCAATCAATCATATCTTTAATCTTCCAATCATGCCTTGATTAATGAGTGAAATTGATGCCTAATGACTTGAATTGGATAAGCTTGAGAATGAATTACTGGAAGTGAGTGTTTTGCTCCGACGTACAACGTGCATTACCCACGTATAACGTGGGAGTTCTGCCAAGTTTTGCTTTGATGAACGCTGCAGCTCATGTATGACGCCATTACCCCACGTATAACGTGGGTTTGCTGCCTCAATATGTTCCTTTGACGCCAAGCCTCACGTATGACGTGGGGAGAGTCACGTATAACGTGTACTCTATGTTGAAGTTGGCTTTGTGGGATTTAATTCCCACGTATAACGTGAGAGTCCCATGTATAACGTGGGCTCTCTGTCAAATCTTGCACTTTTTGATTTAATTCCCATGTATGGCGTGAGCTCTCCATGTTATACGTGAGTTTCAACACTTAGCCAAATCTCTCTTTTCTCCTCTGCTTCGTTCTCCTCTTTTCAATCCTCTTTATTTGATCTTTAATCACCTAAAATCCTTTGTGAAACACTATAAACATAAACAAAACTAAAAGAACATCAAGTTTGTTTAATTGACAAATTGAGAGTATAAATCACAAGAATAATCACATAATTAAAGAGGAATTGAAGCTAAAAACAACTCAAGATGCACACGCATGAACGGGTAAGTTAAAATCGGATTAAGTTCCTCTAAAATTATAAATTATTTTACAAAAATAATATTTTAATATTTTTAAATTAAAATTATAAAATCTACAAATAATAAAAGTTATAAAGTAAAAGGTAATTAATGTATTATTTTATGACTTCACAAATTTAACAATTTTATAAGATTTTTTCCATCAAAATCATATTTGGAGTGAATCAAATTAACAATAGCGCCACTATATATGATTCTAAAAATCTTGTAAATTATGACGGAGCGTTATTGAACTTTCTCTTCTTATCCTTTACTCAATAAGGAAAATTATCCCATGTTCCGGAAGAAAGAGCGGAACATCATATACTCTTTACGAATAAGTTGCCGATTTCATATTTGTCATGTAGCGAAGGATGAAATGCCGAAAGTAACCATATATTGATAGTGAAATAGACTGAAATGACCAGCTGGGAAACAAGCTTCAATGCCAAAATGGTTAAAGTCCCAAGTACCAACCATCTCGCAAATGAATTTGGTTCGTGACTGGTTTCTCTTAATAATATAAATAAATATTACATTAATTTGCATTTTTATTCAATCTTCAAATTTTTTATATAAAAAAATCATACTATTTTTAATTTTTGTTTCTACTTTCTTTCTTGTATTGAATATTCATTTTGTTTACTTATTTTTTTTTTGAGAGTGCTAAATGATCAACACAATAATTAATATATAAAACAAAAAACTCTAATATCAAAGTATATATGTACTAACTAAAATTGCTACCTCTTGCATATTCCCTCTTTATTTTATTACTTTATAATGTTTTCTATTAATCTCGTAAGTTAAATGCTACAAACACTATTTTTTTTTTCTAGTCACTGGATTGATGCATACACAGTAAGCGATTCAAATTTCCAACATTTAAGCAAAGTAAAGAGTTAACTACTAGACTCAAGAGCGGTTTTAGAAAAATTACCGTGAATGAGTTTAAAAAATACATAATATTATATAAATATTTTATGTAATTTAAAATACAAAAAATATACTTTTTATTAGCAAATTTTTATAGGATGAAATAGTACACATTAATTTTATATCATACAGTTCAAAATTTTGATAATTTGAAAATCTTACCTAATTAAAATGTGATTGTTAGTATTTTTTGGTATTAAATTAGATAATATTTGGACTAAGTTTTCTTCAGTATTGTCAATTATCTTTTAATTATTAAAAATGAATTAATATTTGGTTTGGATTTTTACTCATACTTAGATTAGATATTGAGTATGCTTAACAATTCAATTATTGGTATAAAACTATTTATCAAATATAAAATAAAATTCTACAATATATAATAATTTTCACATATACACAATACACTTAATTATTCTTATTACTATTTAGGGGAGCCAAGGCCTATGTTTGTCTTTCCTAAGCTGCGTTTGGAAGAAAGACTGATACTAAGAGATGAGATTGGAAGACTGAGACTGAATTAACTTTATTTATTATATTTGGTTTGAAATTTATTAAGAGATAGATATTAAAAGATATTAATTGAATTAAGTCAATTGAAGAGGAACAAAGGCTAATATTAAAAACTTTAATGTTATATGAGGGTATTTGAGTAAAAAAGATTATTAAAGTTTCAGTTCAGTTTCCAGTTTTTTCTAACTAGAGGTACTGAAAGTACTATAATTTTAGAGATTAAGACTGAAATTTTAGTTCTAATCCATATTCAACAAACACAATATTAAGTTATACTCTTCTAATCTTAGTCCCGGTACCTGTTTCCATACGCCTTTGATTAAACTAATTCAAATTGGTTAACTACTTAACTTATAAGAAGTATTTTAATTAATTTTAGTTTTACAAAGACATTTCCTTACCAAGAGAGTCGAGAAAATATTTTTGATTAACTTTATATTTTTTTCCTTTTCTATTTGTTTTCACTAATAGAAATTTTCTTTTTTTTTTTTCAATTTCTCTTCTAAAACAGGGAAAAAATACATGGGGCTAACAAAAATGATTTTTCAATTTTTTAAATCATAAATTATAAATCTTAAAATAAAAAAGTGCAATTTACACAACTTTAATATTTTTATAAGATCTTTATTTCAGTAGGATTGTAAATTCAAATATATCGATATAATAAAAATATTGACAAATAAAAATATAATACGTGGATTATGTTATTTATGTCAGCATTTAACTTTTTTTAATATTTATTAATACCTTTTTTTGGTATTATACTTTCTTTTTTTTTTCTTGACATGTTTCATGAAAATACATATAAACAATTTTTTTCTGGCATAATAGATTTAAACATTTGTTTACTTTTATCAGGGAAGGAGGAGCTAGGAAAAAAAAAGAAAAATTAAGACCTTTCAACACTAAGCCCCACTAGGCCCAATACATAGGCAGCTCGGCTTGATGCCAATTGCCAACACACAACTACTCACCATTGATACCTATCAAACCAGTTGCCAGACCACTATGTACCATAGCCTAGATGTGTATCCAATAAGTCACACATAACATAACATCTCATCCATCAATTGTTTTTAATAATTTATCTTAACAGTGAACATGATAGGAACATCACCTTCCACTAAAAGTAATTGCCATATGGGAAAAGCTTCCTATACTAAATGATACCATTCTTTTTACCATAATAATAATTTTGTGCCATAATAATTTTGTATATATGAACAACAAAATTTATTTATTTTTTGCTAATAACAATTGGCCAACACTCTAAATACTAATTAAATACTAAACTCTAAATCCTAACAGGATAATAATAAGGTGTTAATATAAACTATTGGCTCGTATTGATAAAAAGTGATGGCTCATAAGTCATAACATTTCTCATTTAAAATTTGTACGTATAGATAAAACTATTTAAATTTTAAATAAGAATGAACATTGTAGTTAATTATTATTTATCTCTATTAATATTTAGTACATAATTAAATTTAACTCTTAGAAAAGAAAAAAAAAACAAAAAAAAACTTCTCCGTCTTACCTTTAAAATTTCAGGGAACAAAATTCAAAAAGAAAAAGCAATTCACTTCCTATGGAGCACACTAAGCTGCCACTTTCGGATGAAATACCGTATAAAAGTTCATCTATGACAAGAAAAGGAGCCTATGTTGCACTATCTTACATGATCTCTTCAGGTTCATTCTATTTCTTCCATTTATATACCATAGGAAAATTATGAAGTGTTTCAAAAACATTAACGTTTCAATAATTTTAGTCATTAATCGCAATTATGTATATGTTTCAAACACCAAAAGCATTATGTATATATTTTATAATAAATATCAACAACTGAAACTAAAATAGCTCTTTTCCTATAACCTAAGGATAACTTATTCCTAAGCAAATTATGAGAGAGGAGAGAGAAAAAGTAGAGAGAAAAAGAGCGCTAGGGTTTCAAAGTGAGAAGAGAGATCAACAATGGATAGAGGTGAGATACAGAAACGGATCTACCAAGAGAAATCCAGTTCCAAATTTCAGGCCAGCACCACGTACGACCTTGCCAAAGCCAAAGTAGCAATAGGACCGCGGTTGAAGCATTCAGGAGACTTGAAGAGAGGTCTTTTCGGTTTTCGTGGACAACCTACCTCAGGGAACGACAGTTCAAGAGTTATGGGAACTTTTCAGCCAACAAGGGGAAGTGGTGGACGTGTTTATCTCAAGGAAAAGCAGAGCTTATTCAAGTCATAATTTCGTGTTCGTCAGATTCGCGTTCAAGAACCATGCATTGAGAGCGGTTTCCAACCTGGATGGTTGGGTCTTTCAAGGGTATTCCCTTAAAATCTCAAAGGCAAAATTCAGGAGGGGAGATCAAGGGATTAAAACTAGGCCTTTGAAAGATAAATATCATCAAGTGGAAATGAGCAGAAGGATTAGGGCGAATGCGCCAGAAGAAAGAAATGATAGAAATGTTGATCATAAGGGGAACCGTGGCTCATACAGCGACGTCGTGTTGGGTAGGAGGGTTAGCGAGGTAAATGGAGAGGCAAAGGAGAGCTTGGAAAATCAAGGACACGAGGTGAGAATGGAGAAGCCAACACTGGCAGGGAACATCAGTGGTGAGAAGGACGCAAACATGATAGAGAAGTTGAAGTGCTGCTTGATTGGGGAATTGGTAATCCCGTTGATTGCAGATGAGGTCATCCCGTCGTTACTTAGGGAGTGGGTGGAATTGAAGGTAGTAAAGAGGATGGGGAGCTACAGAATGGCGTTGTTTTTTTTATTCTGAGAGAAGCTGTGAGGTGGCCCTAAACTCATCGTTCCTCCTTAATCATTTTGCTGAGGTGAGGAAATGGAGTCCGGTGGAGAGGTGCAGATCGAGGGAAGTTTGAATTGAGATTATTGGCATGCCCTTGCATGCATGGTCAGAGTCAAATTTCATCAACATTGCTAGGGTGTGGGGGGAGATTATTAACGTGGAAGGAAAAAATGTCCACGAGGAAGACTTCTGTGCAGCTAGGGTTAAAATAGCAACTTCATCAATGCTAAAGATCCATGATTTGGTGACAATTGACGTTCAGGGGGAAAAGCATATTCTATGTGTTAAAGAGATGAAGATGAAGTTGTGGAAAAGGCAAGAGACATGGGATGGAGGAGTGGGAAGCGGGAAGAATGATTCTGACGTCGATTCGTCGCCGGTGAGGAAGATGAACGATCAAGGATCAGGGGCAGAATAGGGAATTAATGTGAATGTTGAAGATGTGGTGGGGGCTACCTTGAGCCCTACTTGAGCAGCCATAGGGGAGTGTGCAGATGTTGGAAATCATTCAATGCAAGGTTGAGAGCTGGATGGAGCGAGGGCGGTTCTCATTCCATCTCTTCACATTCTTCCTAGTCAAGTGGGCCCTCTTGAGGGCTCACAGTCCACAAAATGCATGTAAAATGACAGATTCACTGAGGAGGTAATCATGGAAACACAATTGGGCTTAGGAGATAGGCAGCACAACGACCCAATTCAAAACGTGGATGAGAGCTCACAAACTACTCCCTTGTTCCCTCCTAGATTTGAGGACCACATACAAAATACGTTGGGCCCGGATAGAATGGAGCAGGAAATTCAAAAAAATGAGTTGCAGAAAAAAGAAAAATCTCGAGCCAAAAAAGAGAAGGTACAATCCATTAGAAGACGGGGGGGAGACCAGATGATTAGGGTCACAGAAGGATGCAGCTTGAAGGAAGCAAATGTAAAGAGAAAGAGGGGAAGAGTGAGAAACACAAAGGCTTACAGAAGAGAAGAAGCTGAAGCTAGAGAAGTTCAGATCGATTCTGAGAGGGGGGAGGAAACGGACTCTATCGATGAAGAAGTGGAAACATGGAGGCTTGGAAAGACTCTAATTGCTAAGGGCGAGGATGAAGAACGGATTCTTCAACACCTGAGGCGGAACAAAAGTGAGGTCACAAATCAGAAAGAGGGAGGGAGCAATTCGGCAGTGAGGAGGAGCCGTCGCAGAAAACAGAAAGCGTCGTGCCAGGTTGGTGATTGCAATCTTTCTAAATGATTGTGTGGAACATGAGAGGTATTGGGGGTAGGGGGAAATGGGTTTTGTGAGAGATCTAGTAGTGAAGTGGAAACCATGGATTGTAGGACTCATTGAAACAAAAGCTTGTAATTTGAATGTGAGTCAGATAAAAAAGATGTGGGATCAAAGTGACTTTGGGTGGGAGATGGTGGATGCTAGTGGGAATAGTGACTGCTTACTTATCATTTGGGATAGCCAAAGATTCGAAATAGAGGGTAATAGGGTGGGTCGTAGGTGGATATGTGTTACTGGTAATTTGAAGCCCCAAAACATGAGATTGGCAGTATTGCTCGTATATGGGGATTTAACTGTGACTGGAAGGAGAGAGATGTGGGCAGAACTGAGGGAATTGAAAGTGGAGTTAGGTGTGTCGTTTGTGGTTATGGGAGATTTCAATGAGGTATTGTCAGCTAAGGAGAGAAGCAATGGTAGGGGAAGTAGTTCAGGTATGGCTGATTTCTCTACCTATATTCAAGAGATGAACATCATTGATATTCGACTTCAGGGGAGACAATTTACCTGGAGAAGGGGTAATCAAGCCAGCAAGCTCGACAGAATTCTGGTAGACTCGGAATAGTTGCAGCTCTTCCCGAAGTCCAAGCTTGTTGCTATTAACAGTGGGAGGTCGGACCATATCCCGCTAACTTAAGCATCTCGGCTAAGGAATGGGGACCTAAACCTTTTAGGTCCCTGGACATATGGTTCTCTAATCCAAAATGCTTGCCATTTATTGAGGAAGAGTGGGGGGAAATGGGAGATCTGACAGTGGAGGAAAAACTATGACACTTAAAAAAGGTGCTCACCAAATGGAATAAGGAGGTCTTTGGTAACATCGATGGTACTATAAAAAGATATGAAAGTGAACTTGAGAAGGTGGATGCAAGCTTGGAGAGGGATGAAGGAGATGAAACTCTGATGGGAAGAAGAAAGGCTTTACTGGGGCAGTTGAATCTATGGTACGTGAAAAAGAGTGAGTATTGAAAACAAATGGCAAGAGATAAATACATTAAAGAGGTTGACAGAAATTCGAAGTATTTCCATACGGTGGCCACCATAAAGAATAGAAGGAAGGGGCTGGAGGAATTGCGGATTGATGGAAGAACAATTAGAAACTCGAGAAGAATTAAACAAGAGGCAAGAAAGTTCTTTAAGGAGCTTTATAAGCAAGATGACAGTCCTGCAATCAGTTTGAGAGATGGGCTGCTACAGAAAATATCTGATCTTGAGGCAAGGGAAATGGAAAAAATACCAACTATGGAGGAGATTAAAGATGCAGTTTGGAGTTGTGGGTCTACAAAGGCTCCGGGGCCGGATGGTTTCAACCTCTTCTTCATAAAAAAATCTTGGGGGATTTTAGGAGAGGACCTCTCTAATACAGTGCTCAAATTCTTTAGAGAAAATCATCTCCCCAGGAGCCTGAATATGACATGGGTGACTTTAGCGGCTAAGGTTGATGTGCCTCTTGTAATTAAAGACTTCAGACCGATTAGTATGGTGGGGAGTATATATAATGTGATATCTAAAATTCTGGCCAAAATGATGAAACCGATTATGCCGAAGCTAGTTGGGGAGGTGCAAATGGCGTTCATCTTAGATAAGGAGATTTTAGACGGAGCGTTGATTGCATGTGAGTCTGTTGCTTGGATGAAGAAGAAGAGGAAAGAGGGCATTCCGATGAAACTTGATTTCAAGAAAGCATATGACATGGTGAAATGGTCATTCCTGGATCATGTGCTTGAAAGAATGGGCTTTGGGGTGATTTGGAGGAATTGGATAAGGGGGCTATTGGAAACGGCTGCTATGTCAATTATTGTGAATGGTTCCCCCATTGCCCCTTTTAGAATGGAAAGGGGTCTTCGCCAAGGAGACCCTTTCTCCCCTTTCCTCTTTATTTTGGTGGCGGAGGTGTTAAATTTCATGCTGATTAAAGCAAGGGATCTTAACATTATAAATGGGTTGGAGGTGGGAAATAATAAAGTGGCCCTATCCCATCTCCAATTCCCTGACGATACTATCATCTTCTGCCCTCCTGATAAGGGTACTATTCGAAACCTTAGACGAATCCTTGAATGCTACGAGATGATGTCGGGGTTAACAATTAACTACCAGAAGTTGGCGTTGGTCCCGATCAACGTGGGAAGGGAGTGTGCTGATGAACTGCTCGATCTGCTCCTTGCCAATTACATACCTTGGGATCTCACTGGGGTACAATCCGAGAAGGATTGCTACTTGGAAGCCAATTATCGATAAGGTAGAGAAGAGACTTAGTAAATGGAAGTCGGGGCTGCTCTCAAGCGGGGAGATTAACGATGATCAAAGCAGTGCTCAACAACCTTCCAATTTATTACCTTAGCCTGTTTAAGTTACTAAAGGCGGTGGCAAAAAAGCTCCTATCGTTGCATTCAAGTTTCTTCTGGGGTTCTAAAAATGGGTAGAGAAAAATGGCAACAATTAGTTGGGAAACGATTTAGAAACCTAAGGAGTACGGGGGCCTTGGTGTGGGTGACATAACAATTAAAAATACTGCGTTACTTTTCAAGTGGTGGTGGAAGTATGCGAATGCAGATAAGCCGCTTTGGAAAAGAGTGGTGGAGTCATGTAATGGGTATAGTGATAATAGAGCACTTCTGGATTAGAATATCCCTGTATCAAACGGCCTGTGGAATGGTTTGCAGATGAGTGTGGGAAACGGTGAATCTACCAGATTTTGGGTGGATAAATGGGTGGGTACTTTCACGCTTAAGGAGAGATTCCCGAGGTTATACGAACTATCGATGCAAAAATCTGAGCTTGTGTCGGAGTGTGGTTATTGGGATGGCCTGACTTGGAATTGGAATTTCCGATGGAGAAGACGTTTCTTTGAGTGGGAAAGAAAACACTGTGAGGACTTATATACTATTTTACAATGTGTTGTGTTAAATGCAGATACAAATGATGAAGCTGTGTGGATCTTCTCTGAGGATGGGTCTTTCTCAGTTAAATCATTCATTAACTCTGTGATGGGGGAGCAGCTTGGTATAGCAGAATCGAGGCATATCTTTAACCAAGTCTGGAGAGGCTTGGTGCCGCCAAGAGTAGAGATAATGGTATGGGCTTCGCTTCTAGGGAGATTGAATACGAGAGAAAGAATTGCGAGGTTGGGAATGATTAGCTTGGGAGAGGCAAATTGTTGCTTATGCAATGCGGCGATGGAGGACAGCAACCACCTATTTCTCCACTGCCCCTTTGCAAGCAAGTTCTAGGTCAGGATTTTGAGATTGGGAGGCATTTGTTGGGTGGCGCCAAGGGACGTGATGGGGGCTTTTGAAGGTTGGTGCTCTCAAAGAGGGGAAGGTTTTACTCTAAGAGGTTGGTTAAACTGGTTTTTTGTAGTTATTTGGATAATTTGGAGAATTAGAAACTCTAAAATGTTTGATGGGAAGGAAACCGAGTGGTCTCAAGCTTGGGAAATGGCAGTTTGTCACTGGAATGAGTGGAATAAGTTGCTAGGAGGGAAAAGTCCTCATAGAGCTGAAAGCACAAGAACTAATCTCCCAATGAACGAGATGACGGAGGGGAGCAACAACAATAGAAGATGGTGGTATTGCTGCTTATTTGTGCTAAAGCTGCGGAGGTATGTCATTGGGGGCTATATGACTGATAAAGATAATAATCTTTTGGGAGCCTACGTAGAACATCTTGTGGCTGATTCAAGGTTGGTGGCGGTGGTAAAAGGAGTGGAGATGGTTATTCAATTTATTCTGAAGGAATCAGTGGGAAAGATGGAAGAGGTAGAGGTTGTTACAAGTGAAGGGATCCTCATGAGATAATATGCAGATTCTTCAACTAGAGAATGGGTGAATTGTTTTGAGAGAAACTCTTTTAAGAATATTTTATATCAATGGAGTGACAAAAAATGGTGATTCAAAAACCAAAAGCAATTTGGTTACTACTGCGTGTGGAAAGGTTTAACAGAATTGGGCATGGATTACGTGAAGGTTTGGAATTGATCTCTCCATGTTGGTGTATACAGAGGCCTTTGTTGGTGTGGTGCACAGGTGCCTGTGGTGTTAGCAGGGAGTGGAAAACGAGATATAAACCAAAGTGCAGGACCTTCGTAAACATCATTGAAGTGGAATTTGTAACACTAGAATAGTGTAGGGAGAGCTTCTATTTCTATGTCTACTAGGGTATGTTTGTGTACGTTTTTGGTTGTTTTTCCTTGTACGTAAGAATTTAATCCGTCCTTGATGGCTATGTCGAAGGGGGCTAATTTTATTCTTCCGAACTTTCCCTCCTCCTCTTGGGGTTGAGACTTTTGAACGATCGAAAAAAAAAGGATAACCTATTCCTATAGCATATAGTTTTATTTATATGTACATTGTATCTAATAATAATGTTTTAAAGTATATATTAAGAAAGGAAACTGTTCTTGATACATTTGTATCAAGCTAAGATTGTTGGAGGTAGTTAAATGTTGAAAGTCCGAAAACGTTACTTTAATCCTTCTGGGTGAGCAGCCTTATAACTTGGGTCAGACTAGCTTCTAAAGTTGATTCACCAAAGGAAATGAAGGATTTCATGTCCATAAGCATGATTTGGAGTATCTATATAAGGTAATCTCAAAGATATTAAAACGGGTTATGAACTCTTTAATGGGAGAGATGCAATCGGTACTTGTATATATATATAAAAAAAAAACAAATCCTTGATGAAGTCCTAACTGCTTGTAAAAAGGACCAAGGATTTGGTACCCCTCCCTAAGAGAAGAGCATAGGTGCCCTCTCTAAAATATTTATGAAATATACCCATGAATATATTTTTATATTTAAAAAACATCCATGTTTTATTTTTTATTTCTTTTTCGATTCTCATTCTTGAAAGAAAAACGCATACCCATCTCTGCTGCATCCACGCTACAAGACTATTGTTTGTCAATAAATTTCAGTCCAAATCCATCTTGTTAAATATAAACATTGATAATGATAGTGATTGATCATGTTGTTTGTGTTCTTGTACTTGTTGGTGGACATAGAGTTCAAATTCAGTAATACATGCTCACTTTTTCTTCTTTCTTCTTCCTCTTGTATTTCTTAGTATTTGAAATACATGATTATTATATATTTGACATGTTCCTTGCTATTTTGTGTCCCTTTTACCTTTCTTATCCCATATTTTCTTTTTTTTCCTCAGCAATTCTCCAATTTTATGTTTCAATTTTTAATTCTTCAATTCCAAAGACTAATTTTTCTTCTTCTTTTTCAGTATTTGTGTTTTAGGTTTTTTGTTTAGAGTTTTGGGAAAACCAAAAATTGTCAAATTTCGATGAAGTTCAAATTTTTTCTTTTCATTTGGTATAATCTTATGTTTTCCACGATCTAGAAAAAGAAAAAAAAATTGACATGAAAATAATAGTTATAGTAAAAGGTTTGAGTTAAAAGAACAACCTTGAGTGATTAATAACAGTGTTTTTGAAGTAAAAGGATAATTAGATCAATGAATAAATTAAATTATGAAAATGAAGGAGACCCATGTTTATTGCATAGTTGTCGAACTATGACTTTGACACTGCACAACTTCTTCTAAATCAAAAGAGGGCCGTAAGAAAAGGGGTGGCTTGCTTCTAGTGTGGATATAAAAAGAATGGGTTGAAAACTAAATAATTTTAAAGTAAAGTCATTATGAATTTAAGATAAATAAAAATGGGATATTTCATGTAATTATTTTTCAAGAGGGCACTGGTAATCCTTTCTCAAAGATGGGTACCGAATCATTTGCCGTGAAATAGTGGTGTAGCCGAAGGAAAAAAAAAGGAGTATTCTTATTATGTTGGACTTAAAAGGTTTATGATATCATCAAATAGTCTTTTGTTGACCATATAATCAGACATATAGGTGTTGGCAATATCCGAAGGAAGTTGATCAGTGGATTGTTAAGTACCGCTAGGAAGTTGTTAATTAAATGAATCTCCAACATAACCATTCCCAATGAAGAAGGACTTGAGGCAAGGCGATCCGATATCACCTTTCTTGTTTATACCGGTAGTAGAGACGTTCAACCAAATGATTATAAAAAGCGATGGAGAGAAAGCAGATTGACGATTTGGAAGTGGGTTGAAACAAGGTAATGTCTTGTTTCATCTACAGTTTGCAAATGACACAATATTACTTTGGCCACCAAAGAAAAGTATCACAAGGAACTTCATAAGAATTCTGACATGCTTTGGTCTAATGTTCAGTTTAGTAATAAATAACAAAAAAATCAACCTCATTATTCCTTTTAACGTTGAGGGGGGAAAAGTGCCGGCCCCCGGTGATGAGATAAAGTGTATGATAGGTAAATTAATGATAACTTATTTCGGTATCTCGTTGGAGGTGAGTCCTAAAAGAATCTCAACATGGAATTCGATAATTGACAATATGGAAAGGAGATTAGCAATGTGGAAAGTAGGTGATGGGCTTCCCCAGACCGGTTAGGAATGATCTAGAAAACAAGTTCCTGTCGAGAGTATAGTCTTAACCGGTGCATCAAGGAGCGGGTTGAGATTTAGAAAAGTGTCACAAGAATGCAACCAAAAGAAACTGAGAGTATTTCATCTCGAGTCGTTCTTCCTAGGATTTGAAGGTGGGTTTGTGTTTGATTGAGGGGTAATGGGGTTGCAAGGTACAATAACTAACAACTAAGTTGAATAAGAGAGATAACTTATAATGCAAGTAAAGAAAGTTCTTGGTCTAGATCGAGGTATCATGTGTCTGTATCATTGCCACTAACTCCAATTATGAATAGTGGTCACATAGAGTTAATCTCACTAAGTCAAGCTCTACTAGATGGGGATAGTCAAGTGAGAGGGATTAATCTCAATCCATAAGTTCTAAGCAACTTACTTATGTAAAATTCTTAAGTCATTGGGAATAATAAGAATAACTCATCAAGTTTATGGTTAAGGCCTAGTAATCACTAGCAAAAGCATAGTGTTAATGAAAACCAAATTAATCCACAACTCTACAACATCCAATGGTAGGAATTAATGACTATAGATCATTCAGACCTCAACCCATGACTAAGAAACAAGAGAACTACTTCATAGTTATAAAAAGCAAAACATCAAACACTCGGCATGCATGAAAATCAACATCATAAATTGCAAAGGAATCAAACAATCTAAAGTACACACTATGCTAAATCAATAATATAATCATCCAATAACATAAAACAATCAATAAATCATCAATGAAAGCAATAGATCATAAAATTCCAGCAACAACATAAAAACCTAAAATAGCAAGAATAGAAAAATGAGAAATTAAAGAAGCTAGATGGAAGAAACAAGTAGTAATTGCATTTATCCAACAAGAGTATCAACAATCTAACACAAATAAAGTGAAATCCCCAAATGGGTATGAGTTCTAGTGTTGGAAAATAAAAGAGAAAATGTATGAACAAGTGGGAAAGTGAGGGGACTTAGAAAGAATGTTTTCTCTCAATCCCAAAATACCAAAAAAAAAAAAACAAAAACAAAAACTGTCTAATTGCCTAATGTGAGAGTCTCCCCATGTCTTGGCACATGAGTGTGAAATTTCACTTCTAGCCTTCATTAAAAAAAATGTTGTCCAGCGTATGTTGCGTGCGAAACATTAGAGGTTGCATGCACAACCTTTGTCAAACAGAATCGAATTTTGCAGCTCCAAGAGACGTTACGTGCACAACGTAGCATGTTACGTGCATTGGTGTCCAAAATTCTCCAATGCATTTTCTTCATGAATTCTCCAATTTCAATACTCCTTTTAGCCAATTCCCTTCCGTTGCTAACTTATTAAGACTTGAAATACTCAAGCGAACAAATGAAGGCATCTAATGGAATGAGAATTACTAAATTCCTAACGAATTATGGCTAAAAATAAAAGAATTCAACAATCAAGGCACAAACGGATTTGTGAATTCTCTACAATTTGAGTTTGTTTTATCTACCTCCCGTGGAATCAAAAAAAAATTTGGGAATGAAGGATCGATAGTGAAAAAGATAGTAGTGTCATGCAATATAATGGGATCCTAATCTTAGGCTCAATAATGGAACACATGCACCCTAAATCTACGAAGAGACTAAAATATTGTATTGGGTGGGGAGAAAACAAGATTTTGGGAGAATAAGTAGTTAGGGGAGACTAGTCTTCAAGAAAATTTTATGTGATTGTATGATGTTTCTACTAAAAACTATGTTGCAAATTGTGGATTTTGAGATAGTATTATATGAAATTGGGACATGATGAGATGGCGAAGAAGATTCTTTGAGTGCTCAAGTATAAATTGTGACGATACTTGGAAAGGCCTAATACCTCTGAGGGTGGAGCTCATGGGTTGGTTCATGAACCTTGAGAGACTAAATACCATGACAAGATTAGCAAAGTCCAACATGCTACCACCTAATGAGGTAACTTGTATCTTGTGTGGCCTTGACGATGAGGATAAAAGCACATTTTACTTCCATGTAATTTTGTGTCCATCATATGGTATAGGAAGCGTTTCCCATGAGACAGTTTGTTTGACTGTCTCATCATGTATTACCTACAATTAACGTTCAGATATAACCCTTGCTTTAATGAATGATTCGTATTTGTTGAGTATTTTTTCTGTGTTCTCCCTTCTTTATGATTCACATTGGACACCCATCGGCCATCCACATTGCACGTTATTGTGCTGGTTGCTTATAACTTTAAAGTCAGCTTGCGTAAGTTTCGCTGACTATTGTTCAAGCCGCCATTGATCCGTCGGGTTATGGGCCATTTCGGTTGGGCCAGTGGTAAACTAATTGAATTTCTCATTTGTTATTTTAATTTTTAGCTTAAACCATTGATACAAACAAAAAGAAAAATTATTTTCATCCTTATCAACTATCAAGGGTTCTATATGAGTCTTTCTCCCCTATTAAGGATAAAAAAGAATAAAGGCTTCACCCATTTTCACATAGAGTTTAGGATTTTTGAATGGTATTTGTGTTGAGGCTTTTATTCTTCCCTTTGTTTGCGGCTTCTCCTGTCATCTTTGTTTCCATTAGCATCTTGTGTTTCTCTAACCCCATCAACATCCACTTCTCCAACATCATCATCATCAATACCAACATCAAGTGAGCCATCCTAAAAAACCAAAAAGAAAGGGTCTCAACTTAAATTTTGAACATTAAAAAACCACATCAAAGTTAAATAAAAAAAAAGATGAGCTGCATATCCATATAGAAAACACTAATTGCTTTAATTAATTAACGATATAAAAACTCGTTCAAGGTTAAAAACAGCAAACCAAAAAATCATCTACAAGGCACAATAGGTATTTATTTCAAGTATTCTTTTGGAAAAAAATAATAGTTGAGTCTCTAGTTACAATGCCATGAACAGAACATTCGATTAGTACTCTTTTATATTAATGTGCATTGTCAATGGCTTAAAAAAATGAAAAAAAAAATTAGAAGATGCCAATCGAGCAATTTAAGGTCATTTTGCAGACTAAATTATATCTTAAATAAATTGACCAGGAGATCTAAAATGTTAGCAGAGTGCGAATGGGAAAAATTTTGAGACACCGGCAAGTGACCTCTCACAAGGGCGACCAACATCAAGACGATTTTCGAAGGTTGGTTAAGGGTTGAGGCTAGGTTTAATGAAGGACTAAAGAACACTAATGTGGATTAGAAACTTGGCTTTCTCAAAAAACGACGACGTAAGCCATCCATAACATAAAATCGTCACGTGAAGAAACTAATGAGCCACTCACTTGTAGTTGTCCACTCCTGAATTTTGATTAATTTCAACAAGGAGATTTTTAGAAATTCACAAAGAACAAAACGACAAAACTTAACGGAAGACCGGGAAACGAACTGAAACATTGGATAACGCCCTTCGATGGTGTCTCATGGGAAATGTATCCTATGGTATAAGGCTTTGAGGATAGTTGGTATTAGGTCGATTACACTGAGAGGTGGAAGGTGTGCCTGAGTGATTGCTTTGAATTCTGGTGTAATAAAAAATGGCCTAGGTGTGGGAAGAGAAAACAATAAACTTGTTGTACGCCATTGTTTAAGTTATTTATAGAATTAGAAATTTAAACATATTTGGACATAAGGAGATAAATGTAAAATACATGGAAACTGGTCAGAAATACTCATATTTTATTGATGAAAAATATTATATGTACTATTTTTGTATATAATTCTCTAATAATCTTTTGTACTTTTAATATTAAGAGTGATTAAAGGTAACAGAAATAAAAAATTTAAAAAAATACAAACATCATTTCTCTTGTTTGACTTTGTTGATTTTATGCAGTTCTATTGATCATATTTAATAAAGCAGCCTTGTCTTCATATAGGTTTCCATTTACAACTGTAATGTCACTTTCTCAGGTGATTTTTATTATTCACAATGCTTTATATATTCTTAATGCATTGTTATATATTATTTATTTATTTTGGGTATCTAAAATGGGAAGCATTATATATTCAAATTTTCTCTTATATTCAAATTTCTCTCAATAATTATTTCTACATAATTAATAATTTGTATCTCACCATGTTTGTTTCAGATGGCGTGTGCATTTATCATCCTCTATGTTTTAAAATCGTTGATGATAATTTCTTTTACAACTGTTGAATTTAAGAGCGGTTCTTACAATCCAATAATGTTTGTACCGTATAAAACATTAGCTCAAACACTTCCTCTTGCATTACCATATTTGCTATATGTGGTAAGTATTGACACATTTACTTTTAGATTTAATTGTTGGTTTTGGTTTTTCCAACGATTAAGCATAGATAAAAATTGCTCTTCCTAGTTTGAATTATTTAAAATGGTAAAATTATAAAATTTAATTATATGAACATAGTTATCCATACTTTTTTATAGATAATATGAAATATATTTTTATTAATTGGATAAATTAAATTATTGAAAGGTTGTGACCATGGAAGCTGTGCGTGGGATCAATGTTCCTATGTATACTACCCTTAGGCGAACAACTATCGCCTTTACAATGATGATGGAGTATTTTGTTGGTGGAAAGAGACATTCAAATATTGTTATTGGAAGGTAAGTCAATTTTTTTTATGTTCTTTCATTGGTATGTTGGATAATTTATCGCCATGAAACCTATAATTCAACCAAAAAGTCATGGAGACAATATTTTATAATCAACAATATAGCCGATATTCATCCCTTTATATCTTTAGAAGAAGAAAAATCTTTAAAGTCAAAACATTTAAAATAAAAATAGATGAAACATTCAAAATCTAAATGGGAGAGAAGATGGTTTGAAAAGAGGAGATAAAGAAATTATTTTTTTTCCTTACTAGAGTGCTATAATATTGATTGAAATTAGCTATTATAATATTATTTTGTATAATCGTTATATTTAATAGGCGATAATAATAATTACTATACTTAATCATCAATAGATATCGCATAGGTCATTCTGAAACTAACAACCACAACTAAACAGGACTCATTGTTAGCTACAACATGCCCATGACAACAACTCATAGTAATTAAGTTAGCAGTCCAATTCCACGTAATACTCTACCATCTATTCATATTCTTAGCTTATTTTTCACTTGTAAGCCCATTTCATTGCTTTCTTTTTTTACTGAGAAACTCATTCTTATTTAAAAAATAATGGCTCTTACAGTAGAAAATATTAGTTTTATATAAAAAAAGGAAAATGCATATCCTATATTTTTTATTATAATATGGTAGAAGCTGCAATCTTCAATTACTAAGAATCTTAATGGGTAGAAACAAGAATACATTTGAGTCCCTTTTGTTTCTTTACGAATACCAACGTGCTGGATCACATATGAATACATCTTTTTTCCACATTAAAGAGAAATATTTTCAAATATGAAGCTTTAAATCAAATCATATCCCCATGATGATCTTCCTAAATCTTCATAACAACATCATCCATAAAAATAGTCAAAATACACAAAATACGGGAGCATTACAAGAGGGTTTATTCGAGATCAGATCTAGATCTAAAGCTAAAATTAAGAAAATAGGAAAAGAAACAAGGAAAAAACGAAAAACAAAAAAAGAAAAGGAAGCAGGACATTAGGGGAAGGGAAAAGGACAAATAAGAGGGGTAGGTGAGGGAAGAGAAGATCCCAGGGAGGGAGAGGAAGGAGGAAAGAAAAATTAAAAAAAAAAGAAGAGAAGTCCAACAAATGTTATCCAACTTCCATCAATTACGGCGTTGCTAAACCGTTTTGCGACAGTTTTTCACAACCGTTTTCATGACTGCCGTTGTATCCTTAAACTTAAGTAATCATTTTTTTGTCGCTGTTATGAACCACCACTATCTTTAATTGTAAGATTTTTCTTGAAAATTCTGTGGTGGTTTTTGAATCTCTTATAACCGCCATTATCAATTTATCATTATAGCTGGATTTAAATTTTGCAACGGTTTTTTGTGTCGGTTCTGAACCGTCGCTATCATTATCGCTAGATTGAAATTTTGCGGCGATTATTTTGTGTTCGTTTAAAACAGCCGCTATGTGTTACTTTTTTTCTTTTATTATTATTTTTAGTAATAATCTAAATTTTGTGGCGATTAATTTGTATCGATACTCGTCTAATGGAAGCCTTAACTCAATTGGTAATCAACTTGCGTTATGAGTGTGATATCGAAAAAGAATAAAACTTGCCTCACTATACCTCCTGGTTCGAAACTTTGCAAAAGTCAAATAGTAGATATATAAAAACCCATCATATTACATAGTTTAGTAAAATCAAAGATTGTTTTTGTGTACACACCTATGCCTGCTTTGTCTAACTAACTGATCTATTTGATTAATTAGTGTTGGAGTGATTATATTTGGTGCATTTATTGCTGGAACTCGAGACCTGGCATTTGATGCATATGGCTATACAATTGTTTTCATCGAAAACATGTGTAAAGCAGTATACCTTACTTCTGTATCCCGCGTTGGTAAGAAAGCTAATAGAGTAATGAAGTTCTAAGTTTTCTTTTATTTTAATTTTCTGCCATGTGAGAATATTTTGACTTGCTTATGATTATTTCAATAGGAAAATCCACTGGACTTAATGTTTTTGGTCTTATGTGGTGTAATGGTAAGAGTAAATGATCAATAATTATTATTTCTTTTTAAGTAAGTTTGTTTATTCTAGCTATAATACATATATAATACATATTGTACTTAAAGTATAACTCTGTTTTTTGTGTTTTAATTAGTTGTGCTTTGTGGACCAATCTTATTGTTGTGGTCTGCATTCAGAGGTGAATTACAATCAACCTTGAAATACCCTTACTTATTATTTCCTGGATTTCAGGTTAGTTACAAATTTTAATATTCTCATGCTTGTCATATATTCTTTCTTTAATTTTACCACAATAAATTTTAAGAGATATATAAATAGTTTAATCTAGGTTTCAATGATTCTGGTATTGGTTAGTATATCCACTATCCACCGGTAGTTATAAAGTAGTTAGTAATTTAGTAGTTAGTTGCAATAAATAAGCTAAGTTCTTTTACTTCAACTCTTGTTGTATATAGAAAGAAATTAGAAAAAGACCAACAAAATGTGTTTTTCTAGGTTTACTCTATTATATTTAACTTCAAAAACAAAATTCTACTTCTTGAAATGTGGTGTTTTATGAAGAAATTTTTCCTTTTAAATGAATTACAATTGATTCTAACTCACAATAAGACATCTTAGGAATTTATATGAATCAAATTTCATGAATTAAGTAAATATGATCTACTAAGGTTGAAATTCGTAGAATTTAGGCAAACCTGTATCTGACGCTAGAAAACTCAAAATTTAACAGTTCAACAACGAGATGAAGGATTACAATCTGAACTTCAAGATAGACCCAAGAATGACCAAAAAACATAGTTCTATAGATAGAGTTATGAACGAACCTAAGAAACTGATACAAATTGAATAGGATAAGACGCCACAATCAAAGATTGATAAGCTTAAGAACGCCACAAAGGTAAATACCATTGATAAGTTCAGAGAATTCTATGAAGAATTCAAGAGAAACTAAATCTCACAAGATAAATATATTCATAATCTATCGTTACATCATTAATGGGTTTTCTTTTTATAAGATGAGTGGATAAGGTAGAGTGGATAGGAAATCTTAGAGAATTTACTATGATAAGATCTCCCTCTAAGATAAGATTTCCTACTACTACACCTTAAATGATCCACTATTTTAAAAATAGCCTTCAAAGTATTTAAAACATACTTAGACCATCTAAAATGTCTTTTAGAAAATGTGCATCAAAATTACATAAAATCAACACAAAATAAAATAAAATAATTAATTATTGAATATCTTGATTTGGGCCTCATCTTTAGCATGCATTAAGCAATTCATCATTTTGGATTTCAACTCTTCAAAATTTAGACCGGTCTTAAAATAAATGCAACAACATAATTTAGTGCTTCGTTTGCCTTCTTTATTCTTTCTCTTGTCATTGATCCTCAAAGCCTTGTAATATTCATTGGATTTGCTTCTCTCAATGAATTGAGGAACCCTCTTCAGTTTAAATTGCTTGAGGCCATTTAATGATAGATTATTTGAACCCATTATAAAATACTCATGACATCACAATTCACAGTCCCTTAGGAAATAGCACATCATCAACACAAAGTAAATTATTACCTGCAAGATTTCAAATAAGTGCAAACTACCACCTCAGACTCTCAATCATCTTTTGTTCAAACAAGATCCCCTATCTCTAAGTATGTTAGCTATAGTTCACATGGCTCCAAATAGTTTCTTATAACCTCAATGTTGTAATTTAGTGTTTTCTAATTTTATATTATGTTATTTATATGTTTTCGAATGACCACATCAATCATATAATTTGAGACATTTTTTAACTTGATTTATTGAAATCTTCTACAGGCTTTGATCTTTCTATCGTGTGGTTTTACTTTTTTTATGAATTACATCGTCGTTTTAAATACAACAATCAACTCAGCCCTTACACAAGCAATTTGTAGTAACTTAAAGGTTAGTGACATGCCTTCATTTTACTGTGTAACTTTATGTATATGGATGGAGATTTTAGTAATTTAAAATTATTTACTTGCTCAAAATTTTTTGATTGACTTCTTAATTTAATACATATATACTTTCTTTTTCTAAAATTTGCTGAATTCAGAAACCATTATCTTAGATAGGAATCTGTTTTGCATTAGTGGAGTCAAATTGAACTAGATGTGGTGAAAGAGTTTTCCTTTCGAACGAAATCCTTATATGTTTAACAATATGGTATATCTTTAAGATACGATAGAGTTAAGCTCTAAAGTAGTTCTTCAAATTAGTCGTGTCTATTAAAATACTCTATAAGATTCCAATTGTACAAATTATATTCTTAAAATTGGCAAAAGTTTATTATGTTAGTCCTCAACTTTTTTCGTTAAGTGACTCATCATTTCAATATAAACTAACATGATGCACTTTGGCCAATTTTCAAGATGCAATTAGTGTAATTGGAAGTTAAAAGATTATGTTAGTGTAAGTGACCAATTTCATGGACTATCTTAGAGTTTAATTCAATGATTTAGAATTTAATGATCTATACTTCTTTATTCCTTATTTCAGGATGTCTTTACTAGCGGATTTGGTTGGCTACTATTTGGTGGACTTCCATATGATTTGGTAAAGACATTCACTTATTATTATAAACAATTTATTTGTGCCCTATTTAAATTTATTTATTTATTTATCAAACTTTATTTTCTTTCTAGTACAATATTCTTGGTCAAACAATTGGCTTCACAGGGTCATGCTTATATGCTTACTGTAAAATAAAAGGAAAATGAGGAACATATACGGTATTTTAAAGGAGTACAAAGCAAAACCCTTTATCCAGGAACTAGTCAGGTTTGTCAATCAACTCGGGTGGTACATGTCCAGGAAAAAGCATCACAGCATACAAGAATACTGTTTTTTCAAATTTTATATTCTCTAAATAGAGGAATCATACACATAAATTTAATGTGTAAAATTGTTGTCCAGCGATGCATAATCTTAAAAATGTAGAATAGTGCATGCGTATCTCATGCTCCTGTTTCATTACATGATTATGCTTACATCATTTTCAACAATACTAGAGGATTTTATCCATGCGAATGTTTAGCTAGTTATATTTTTTTTATAAATTTATGAGATAAATATAATATTGCAAAAATTTATATATCATATAAATCTAAAATTTAAGTTTTAAATATTATTAAAGCAATTAAAATTAATTTGAAAATATTAGTTAAATCTGCATGAAATCCTAAACCGTTCAAAATCTATTTTCGCACTCAGTGGGAAAATATAACGTAATACTTGAACCAATACTTAAGGACAATTCTAGTATGAGGTGGGATTTGCATGAAGAGGTGAATAGTAATGAGTAGTTTTGTTTTAAAAATTATTAAAAAATAAAATTAAAATTTTTAACAATAAATCTCAATCACTCATTATAAGAAATCTTCTTCTCTTCATGATTCTTCCTCTGCTTCTTAGGGCTGGTTTGATAATGTTCTGGTTCTCAAAAAGCGGCTGAGCTCTTTGGGGTCTCAAAAAGCAGCTCCCAGAGAACTATCGCATAGTCGTTTGGTAAAACATTTAAAATTGGCTTTCAATAAGCAGAAGTCTCACATATAGTGTTTGGTAAAAATGGCTTTTTATTAAAAATTTAATGTTAATGTGTCATTTTGCGTTTTGAAAAGTACGAGCCAGCTCTGAAAAGCTACTCCGCAAGTGCTCTCAAAAGCACCCCGACTCTCAAAAGCCAGGAGCAAAAGCTCATTGGCTTTTCTAGTTACCAAATGCAAAATGGTGGCTTCTGCTCTCAAAAAACATGAGCACTTGGTCGAAAAGTTTTACCAAACTCACCCTTAGGCTCGGTTTGGTAATGTTGTTGCTCTCGAAAAGCGGCTGAGCTCTTTGTGCTCTCAAAAAGCAGCTGACGGAGAGTCACATGATGACCGTTTGGTAAAATAACTCAAAATTGCTCTCAATAAGCAGAATTCATACATATCGTGTTTGGTAAATTTATTTGATAGTTGCTCTCAAAGTAATAAATTACTACAACGACCTTTTTGTTAGTATGTAATACATTAATATAAAATTAAATATAATTAATTGAGGATAAAATTAGTTTTTTATTAAACTATAAGGTTAATTTGTTATTTTGCTTTTTGAGAAATCAGAGCTAGCTTTGAAAAGCTACTCTTGAGGGCTCTCAAAAGCATCATTTGCTCTTAAAAGTCGGGAGCTTAGCTTTTTGAGTTACCAAACACAAAAAGATGGCTTCTGCTTTTTTAGAGTAGTAGTACTTAATCGAAAAGCTTTACCAAATCCACCCTTAATATGCACCAATACTTAAATCTGCAAATCTTACTATTTTCATTTTAAAATGTTAAATAAAGTATTTTTAATTCAAAAACAAAACCTTGAATGTTGACGCAAAGTAATTAAAAAATATCGCTCGTAGTGAATTGGTTTTTTTAAAAAAAATTGCTAAATGATCCTCATATCTTGGGAAAAACACAAAAATCCCAATATACATGAAGATAACACATTCTGACCCATATTAAAATTGTTTAGCGAAATGTTGATGCACTAATGAATGAGAATAATGATGTATGATTGATAGACTAACAGAGCACCTTCAATACTAAGTTTATTTCAATTTTATTTTGAATCCTACAAAATATCACATGAGTGTTCTGATACCATATATGATTTGAGACTAAATGTAAAATTTATTACTCCAATTCTTGGTCTCAATTCAATTTTTAAAAGTTTAACAAAAGTAATTATATACATGACAATATTTTATTGGTTTTATTGAAAGTGATATGATCTCATCTTAGTGAAACTAATTTTATTTCATCAATGAATTCCAATACAACTATGCAAGTATCAGTATCAAATCAGTTCATTTTTTCAAAAATAAGTTCATTTCTCGAAAATATCAAAGGTTTAAATAGCAATGGACTGATGGACTAATGACTAAAGTTATAGAGTAATAGCATTCTAGCATATGGCAAATTTCTTGACCTTACATTCTACCCACCATGAGTTAATTATTTGGCTATCTAACTTTATATTTTTTTAACATACTAAAAAGTAGAAAGAGACAAGCATAATTTCATTTGTCCTAAACTAAAATATAGTTTGAATTACTGTTTACAACAATAATGGTGTTCAAATTACAAGATTAGAGAAAGAGGAGGGGGGGGGG
>JASCZI010090735.1:7766-25145 GCA_036250425.1 Stylosanthes scabra
CAGCTTTGATTCAAAAGTTAACAACTTTTTTTTTTTTCTCCCTGCTTTTGGGCATAAGCTGAATCAGTGAATTGAGGGTTTAAGGTTGACGAGGAATTGAGGAAAGTGAGCTTTTTTTAGTAAAGAAATCATTTGTTTTTTCATCATAATCACTTTCTAATACAACAGTGGAGTACAATGTATCCCACAAATTTGACTCATCAACAGATTAAAATAACATATTGGTATTAAAAAAAAAATTATTTTTAAAGATATTCAGAAACAAAAACCTCAGCTTTGGCAGAGGGAGCACCACCAAGATCACCCATGTGAATCTCGCTGCCTTCAGTGTCCATCATGATGGCGACGGCGAAACCTTTCTCTTGGTTGAGCCTCCTCACGCGGTCAATAACCTCCTTGTGCCACTCCCTCGTGCCGTGGCACATGTTGATCCTCGCCATGTTCATTCCTCCAACCGCCAGAGCCTCAAGCTCTGAGAATCCACACGTGGCGGGCCCAATGGTGCACACTATCTTCGTCCTGCGCGTGCTTCGGAACCCATTCTCCCGGAGCTCTGCCTCCGTGACGGCGTCCACCTCGATGGAGCTCAGATCGGAGGGGGTAGCTGCGACGCCGTTAGTGTCGGAGATGATGACGGAGGGATCGGAGGAGGCGCGGAGGGGGAATTGGAGGTGGGGAGAGCGGCGGGGGAGGGGGGAGAGGTGGGGAGTGGTGTGGAAGGAGGTTTGACGAGTGGAGGAGAGTGGCGGCGGTAGTGGTGGGGCGAAGAGCTGGAGGCAGTTTGACATGGTGGCGGTGGAGAGAGGAAAGTATGGGTTTTTTGGGGGCGGAGAGAACGAAGTAGAGAGAGTAGAGAAGAGAGTGTTGGAATTATCAAAATCCAACGAGAAAGTCACATCGACATGTGAGTTGTGACTTGTAAATGTAATCCTCCAACTCCAATGCCTCCAATTGAAAGGTGTTTTTCCACTTTTTAGGGTTAGGGATTTAATTACTGCGTTTCTTTGACGGTGAATATTCTACTGTCAAAAATAAACAAGTTAGAAACTTTAACATTTCAATTTGTTAGTAGGAAGGACAGACGGCCAATGGAGCAACATGGCAACCATGATGCGAGGATTTAGATTCAAAGTGAGGGAGGGAAACAACAAGCTACTAATTCTACTCAGCAGTTGAGCTACCTAGTACTATATAGATCAACCAAATTTTGCTTAACATGCCAACAAATATTAATCTACTTATTAATTTAGAAAAATAAAATTAATTATAAAAACTATAATCACTCATCATCTAATATCTAAAATAATAAAAATTCATCATTCTACGAAATACTAAAATTGATCATCTAAAATAATAAAAATTCATCATTTAAAATATTAAAACTGATTATCTAAATTTATAAAAAAAAATATCAATGGGTATTATTCTCAAAATTAAATTATAGTCTAACCATTTTTAAATATTAATCATGCATAAAAATAATTATAAGTGAGTTTATACTTTACCTAATTCATTTTTTAATAAATATAGAGTTAAAACTTAAAAGTCTTAAAGCATCTTTTCAATTCAAAATAAAATAAATTTCAATTTTTTAATATTTTTAAAATTAAATATATATTTAAATTTTTGCTTATGTTAACATTTAAAAAAAAATAGAAGTTAGAACTCATAAATCCTAATCATGAGTCAATGCAGAATTATGATCTTTTTCCATGATAGGTTTTTCATTTTTCTATAATGGTGTGATTAGGGTCGTCAAAATGGGCCAAATTCGTCGGACCAATCTGTTTATTCTTCTAAATGGGTGGGTTTTTTTCTCTGAGCCCAGACCATTTAAAATTTGGGTTTAAAGGGGCTAGCCCGTTTAACCCAAAAAAATTTGGGCTTAAACGGGCTAGCCCACGGGCTAAACGGGCTGGCCCATTTATTTATTTATTTTGTATTTTTTCAAAAAGTAGTACTTTTTATTATATTTTCTCGTATTCGACCCGAAAATCCGATTCATCAACTAAAAACCTTTGGTTTTCTAAAGTTTTTTAGCTAAAAAAAAACGGTTTTTTTTCAAAAGTAATTTTTTTAAATTAAAAATTAAAATTTTTATTTATTTTTTAAAAAATAAATAATAATTAATTAAACGGGCTAGCCCGTTTATCTATTGGGCTGACCATAAATGGGCTGGACTAGAAAAATTCTAGCCCGTATAAAGCCGAACTTAAATAGACTAGCCCGTTTATCCATGGACTAAATAGGCCGGGCCTAAATGGGTCAAGCCCGTCCATTTGACAGCCTAGGTGTGATATTGTATTCCTGTTTCAACTTTATTGCTTGAATTAAATTATACGCATAAGAAATATTTATAAATATTTATTAGGAAATAGGAATATTTGTTAAGAATTTTAAAGTGATAAGGTTTAAAAATTTTAAAGGAAAAAAAGAAAAAAAAAAAAGAAAAAGAAAAAAAGAGAGGGCCGGTAATGGGTGACGTTAATGGCTACCTTAGGCAATAGGCATCAGTTAGCAGACACGTTATCACTGATGACCTTCCTGGAAAGTGGCAATACCTACTTTCTTTTTTTTTGGCCATCTTCAAGGAATTGGATTCAATTCTCCCTAAATTATATATTTTTTTTTTATTGAGATTTTAGGGTTCCTGCAATTCCATCTCATCCTACACCAATCTCAACCATCAGCTCCACTTTCTTTTTTCAATTTCATTAACACCGCTTCCAGGTTCGATTTTCTTTCCCTTCTTCATGCCTTTCTTTTTTTTTTTTTTTAATTTTGGTATTTTATCGATCTGTTAACCCTTATAATTGATTTGATTTGGTTTGATTCTGTTCAAGTTGGATGCTTTTTTGGTTAAAAATTAGCTTTTCACATACCCTTTTTGTTGGAAATTAATGGGGTTTTAATGGAATCGGTGTTTTGATTTAGGTTAGTAATCTCAAGTGTTTGAGTGGATAGAGGAGCTGGAAGAAGATGGGGGCAATGGTATCACGGTTCTGGTTCATGTTGTTTCCTGCAAAGGAGTATAAGATTGTTGTTGTTGGTTTGGATAATGCTGGCAAGACCACAACCCTTTACAAGTTGCATCTTGGTGAGGTTGTCACTACCAACCCTACTGTTGGTAGCAATGTTGAAGAGGTTGTCTACAAGAACATTCGATTCGAGGTGCCTTCCCCTTACTTAAGCTTCCTTCATCAATTCAGAGCATTTGTTTTGCTTTAATGTGCTGATCTTGCTTCAATGGTTCCCTTTCATCTTGCTGTGATTTAGCATTATGTGTGTGTGTATATGTTGCTTCTTAGTCTTTCACTAGTCTGATGAAGTAGAAATAATAGGGTGGAGTCAGTTTTATTTGATGTAGAGGAGGCTTGTAGAAGATGGAGTATACTTAAATAGCTAAAGGGTTAAGCAAGCCTTAGAAAAGCTATAGGTGAATATATTGAGAGATATTTTGGTCCTATTTTGTTTAAGAAAACATTTTCCGTTTTTCTTTTCAAATTTTCCGGTTTCAAGTCGAACATAAACATGATTTCCGATAGAATGCTTTAGACTATATCGATGTTAGATCCATATATAACAGAATAACTGATTCCACAGAGAGACTTGGCTTAGTTGTTATTGTAGGGTATCGAAACATGGCAAGTATCATTCGCTGCTAAATCTTGCTTGGAAGGGAAGAATTGGGTTGTAATTTTCTTTTACAAATATCCAAACTTTGATCTCTAAACCCTAATACAACATAAATAGTTTTTAGACGAACTCTGCCTCCAATCCTTTCCACATGTGCAGCTTTTTTCCGGTTGATATGTGGAGCCGTAGAGGTGATGTCTGCTGGTTTTAGGAGAGGTTGTATATGGGAAATAGATGGACCAGGCACAACCCTGTCACGACATTTTTTCTTCTTTTATGTCTTATCTCCAAAGGAATGTTTATCTCCCTTGATTCTCTATGGCTCCAAGGCAATCATCATTTTGCCATGCAATATTGTTTTATGCTTCATGTTTCTTTATGAACCTCTGTTTTGTCACAGTTTATAAATTAAATGACTTGGAGATTGAAATCGCTTAATTTGATTTCTTGTGACTTCTTTGCCTTATTGAGGGCCACTTAAAAAAAAATGGGAAAAAGCAGAAAATGATGTTGGTACTTCAGTAATAACATTTTTACAATCTTGTTGCTGATATTGTTAAGAGTGCATGCATTCTTGAGGGGTTCTGGATGATCTATTTACCCGCTTCTATCTGTCATTCCTTTCAGGTCTGGGATCTTGGCGGACAAGAAAGACTCCGAACATCATGGGCAACATACTTCCGAGGAACTCATGCAGTGATTGCAGTGATAGACAGTAGCGATAGAGCGAGGATCTCTGTCATGAAAGATGAACTTTTCAGATTGCTGGGGCATGATGAATTGCAGCATTCTGTCATTCTTATCTTTGCTAATAAACAAGATATCAAGGATGCTATGACCCCGGCAGAGATCACTGATGCGCTATCTCTTCACAGCATCAAGGATCATGATTGGCATATACAAGCTTGCTGTGCCCTCACCGGAGAAGGGCTGTATGATGGTCTTGGATGGATCGCCGGGCGAGTAGCCGGCAAAGCAGCAACATGATTGTAACAGGGTTACTGGAGTCTTTTTTTTATGAGATTCAATTTTTCATGTACTGAATTTATGTGATGCGTCACAAGAATCTGTGTATCAATTTATACTTGAGAATCACACAAGTTAATTTGTACATTGGTTTCAGTTTCTTTTTTCATAAATGAAGTATAACCCTAAACCCAAAAGGCATCATCAAACTGAAACTCCATTTATCATACATTCAATGGTGAAAAGAAAAGAAAAATCTCAAATAATCATTAACAAGGTATTGGTAATTATGATATGAAGCACATATAACCTATCTTTATACTATAAATTGTCATCTGCACAAGGAAGCATTCCATTAAAATTTGCCAATAACAATATTGTTTCAAAACTCTCAAATTCTCTGGTCAATCCGGGATCAAAGCAGGTGGGTGAAAAAGGGGGAAGAAAAAAGGAAAAAGAAAAGAAAAGGGTAAAACTGTAGCAATGTGTTTGGTGAGGTCTTGGTCAATGAAATATAGCAGGTATCCATTGATCATCAGAGAATCCAGCATCTGCAGCCTTTAGATTCTTGTGGGCCTTCAAACCATCGATCCCATGAAGGATTTAGGGGGCCAATTGTTCTGCCAAATTAGAATGAATATAACTTTTGTTAGAACAAAATGATCTTACAGTTGATGAAACCAAAACACAATGAAGCTATGGCAAGATTTTTACGATGGTAGTAACGGATCAGGTCTTGTTTCCACATTATTTAGTGTTCTGTAAAAAACAAAGAAAGTTAGAAGTTATGTGATAGAATTGATTATGCATCATTGAGTCATTTTTTGATTGTCAAGCTTACTCTTTGCATGGTGCAGATGCTTTATCCATCCTTTCAAGTTGTTCCAGCTCTTCCTACATTAGATTGATATTGAATGTTAACAACAGTTACGGCACAAGTCAGAAACCCAGAATGAAAAAGTAGGAATATGAAAAGGCTGAAGATGGCAACAAAAACAACCCACTGATAACAGTAAAACAAGCAACACAGCGGCAAAGCGCTATTAATTCTGCAGAATATGAGCAAATATGAGCAAATATTTGTAATAGTGAAGCCAAAAAATCTCCACCAGGCTGCTTCACCTACACTCTTGAGCTATCTATCTTCCTCCCCCATGCCTGGCCTGGCCATCCATGACACCGTTCACAACACAACTAAAAAGCAAAGGTAAAAGGCAATGTCAACAAGTCCATCCCCAGGAAGTTGGAAGAATGTTCTTTCATCTACTGCTACACTTAGCTACTCCTCTCTCTTAAAGGATGTATTAGGACCTATGCAGAGCGCAGTCCTACACAATATTTTGAAACCTAAAAATACGTTAAAATGGAGCTAATCTCAACTAGGAATGGACTTGAGATGCAAAAAATGTAACCGTTGTTCGACACAATGACTGCCTATTAACTGAAAAGGTTTACTGTGGCCCCTATCAACTGTATGAATTGACGAATATGTGAAAGAGCCAAAGGAGACCATGAAATATCCTGGCAGTACTGTTTTGATCCTCATTTCCTTTGCTGTTCATCAAGATAATTGCAGTTTGCAGGCGTTAACTCTCTGAACATTCAGCAATGATTGCATAATTGCATGACGTTAAATAACTTTACAGAACATGAGCACAAAAGGAATTCACCGTGACATATATCGATTGACAAACCCCAAATGTCATGTTTCCAGATTGTTTTAAAATTAAACTAGAATGTTTTAAGTACAACAAAGGCAAAAGGGGCCTCTAATTTCAGTTCCATCTATATCAAGTTCTTAGAGGATTCTCCTCAATTGACAATTCAACAGAGTGAACTTTATTACAGCTGATCTAATTGTCATAATTTGGTCACTCATGCTCACAGAATTTTGAATGTATTACATTGATCTCTATCTAATTTCTTAAAGAGGCATAATAAGACTAGAAGAACTTCTACTTCAGTATACAATTTAAGATTTGTGGCTTCAATCAATTTTTTCCAAGGATAATTATGAATATTTCCGTTGCTAATGCTAATAATTGAATGAAAGGATTAAAAATGTTAAACCAACAAATTACTGATAGAAAATAACTTGTGTATTTGGATGAAAATATTTTGGGTTCAAAATGTTTATGATCAAAAGCTTCCAAATAGAGTTTTAGAGAGAGAAAGCGAGAGATTCAAACTATTAGCCCTATTTTAGAATGAATACCAACTTCAAGTAAACCCTTCTCAGAAAATAACATAAGGGAAGATGATACATTCATCATCTACATTAACATGAACTTAATCTCAAAATCATGTCATCTCAAGGAGACTTTATGCCCCTTGACACTAAAAAAATTGGACTTATATGCAATTTCAGACAGAATGAAGGGGAAAAAGAAAAGAAAAAGATGCAAACAACACCAATCAGCTCAAATGCAATAAGAAAGAAGTTCAATTTAACGAATATCCATTTAGCTTATCCTTCAAATCATCAATCTACTATTTAGCAGCTGTAACAAATTGACAATACACCTAGAATGATTAGACTGCATATGAATTGTGCTGCGAATATGAGAATGATACTCAGCTTCAATGTCCATACTCATAACTCTTTCTCAAGACAAACTAGCAAGCTAAAAGCATATTAAATTCACTAAACACAATTGAATCCACAAATGATATAGTCACAGACAAAACTTTGTAAAAAAGACAGGTTTCAAAAATATTATGATTGCCAGAAAATATCAATAGTAAGAGAAGTTCATAGACAACAATAGCATGAAAGTGTTGGTGTCTTAACCTGAATTTCTCAAATTGGCTATTCCATAGATCAAATTCAAAAATCTAGCTGACAGAACAATACCCCAACAATAACTGAATCAAAAAAGCTACCAAATTTTTAACCTACTTCCCAACAGAAGCAATTTTTACCAATTTGTTTCTAACAGTACCGGCACCACAATGAAGGAAAAGTTCAACACTTTCACATACCATTTTACCATAATACAAAGAAGAATAAAAGCATTAAAGCAAGCCATAGGGGAAAAAAAAAGAAGCACAAGGTTAACAAGTAAACGACATACACACAGAGACAGAACTAACACAAAGAAAAACAATTAGCAACAACACCACCAAATAACAAAGCTCCAAAACATTATGATTGATTATGAGTAAAAAACAACAATAAGAAGCAAGTAGGTACCTCTAAGAACCTTGCTTCTTGTTCCAACCTCTTCACTTCTGCATGTACCCTATGCTTCCCTCTTGTCTCAGCAGAAGACAAGGACTGAACCCGGTTTGTGATGGGGCTTGCTGATTCAGGCCCACCCGATTGCATTTTCTGAGGCTTAAAAATACAAAAATGGTGGCAATTGAATAAAAAACTGGGGGGAACAAATGAGAAATGAAAAATCCCTAAGCTTCCACCCACCCACAAAGAAAATTTCAGACTTGATGATGACCCAGAAAACCTATGATTCAAAAGAAGAGATATTTGAATGCAAAGGCTCAATCTTTGATAAGAAGAAGGATGGCGCAGAAATCTTTGATGGACCCCATAAAGAATCATCAAGGGTTGGCCATTAAGAAGCCTCTGCAATAGAGACCCAAGTGGATCTAACTAAGGTTTGTACTTTGAAGACAGAGATTGAGACAGGTCAGAGGTGTGTTTTTATTTTGTGAAGAAGAGTGGGAATAGAAGAAGAAGAAGAAGAAGAAGAAGACGACGAAAAGGTTTCAGCTTTGAGGTGTTGGTTTGTGTTGGATGCTTCAAAGGCTGAAGCTTTTCAAAGAGTTTTCACATTGGGAGTGGAATTTGGTTTTTATTTTTTATGGGGTGTTAAAAAAAACAATAGAGGAGTTGGGTTTCTTCAATTCAAGTGTGTGTGTGTGTGTTGAAGTTGAAGCTGTCGTTGTTGTGTTGTGTTGTGCTGTGTTGGAGTTGGAGGAGGAAAAAGCTCTTCTCTTTTTTTGTTTTCTACTTTTCTTTAAAAAAAAAAGTTTTTTTTTTTGGGTGGTGTCTTTTTTGTCTTTCTCTCTCTCTGTCTTAATTTTTTTTTAAAAAAAAAAGAAAGAAAAATTAATTTAATATTTTCCTCTCTCCTTTACAATTTTCAATTTTTCATGCCAACTTTGAGGCTTATTTTGAGCTTTTGAAAGGGGTCTCATGTGGTGATGGTGTTTTTTTATATTCTGATTACTGTGCACTGAAACAGAGTTTAAAAACAGTACTAAAACGTTCACAAACAGACAAAACAAGGTTACTGCTTTTTTTTTTTTTTTTACTATTTGCTTTTCTTTCAATTTTATAATTAAGAGACTCTCCCAATATTTTTTTTTTCAAAATTTGAGTTCATATATTTTTTAAAATAGTTGTTTTTTATTATTTTTATATATTAAGAGACTCTCCCAATTTTTTTCTCAAAATTTGAGTTCATATATTTTTTAAAAAATATTTTTTATCATTTTGATATATTAAAAATGTTAGTATATCTAAGCATATGTCTGGTTCTTAATTAAGTATTAAAAAGATTAAATTGATATTTATTTTAAATGAAGGTAATGATTTTTTTCTTAGATAAATAAACAATTGCCTGTGGTAAAACTAAAGTTGATAGACACACTTTACTTTTTAAAATTGATTAAGAATTAAGATAAATCTTATATCCCATAGAGTATATATACAATTATACATACATGTTAAACTCCAGTTTTTAACATTTAAATCCTATAGTGCATATAAATTTACTTGGTTAAAATTTTTTGCAACAAATATATGTTGATAAATCTTGCTTTAATTATTGTTACTTTCCATGCCTTTTGGATGGGAGTTCAAATCCCATTATGCATTTCTAAATGCTAGTGGTTATTGTAAAGGCCATTTTTACCTAGTATCTATGCATGCCTACCAGTTTACCAAATCCAACCAATAGATTGATTGATTAATACCAGATAATTACGTATCATTTTATATTGCCAAAAAGTTTTAAGATTGCTATCATAATCAGAATTCTTTTATGCTTTTATAAATGTTATAGTTACTAAATGAAACCTAACTCTCCTTTTTGGCCTCTTTCCCTAGCTACTCTTTGGTTGAATTATACCAAGTAACTAATAAAAATTTAGTTATATTAATTATAGCTGATCTAACCTAATTTGCTATTTTTTAAAAATATAAGATTGAAGGACAAAAATAATTGTTATCTCATGCTGAGTAGATTCAATGGACACTATAATTTTAATATATATTTTATTAATCTTGAATGAGTTAAACACTTAAATCGAGTCATGTGGTTTACTATCGAGTTATGTTAGGTGTACATCAAAATTAGCCACTAAATTAGTCATCAATATATAATATATATAAAAATATAAAATACATGTATAGTTTAATTTATTTTTATTATATATTAATGACTAATTTAATGACTGATTTTGATGTATAAATAAAATTATTTATCACTATCATCTTTCACTCGATCATCAATTATTTCATAATTAAGTGTGCTTCTAGAATGTCATGTATATCATATACACGTTATATCTAATAAGAATAATATGTCATCTCAAATAAATAAAAGTTTTAATTCAATAATGGTCCTATTTTAATCAGTCATTCTCTTATTATATTATGACTGTATTAACACAAAATTTGACTAAAAAATTATATTTTTTTGGTTTATTATAGGAATAAAAATTGTCCTCATATATTCTAGTTAGGTTTTTGGCGTCATATGGACTTTGGTCAAAGATGGTCCACTGTTGTCAATTTATTTTCCAGCAGTTCATCATTGTTGGTTTTGACTATATACCAAAAGCCCTTGCTCTTTTGAAGTTCCATGTTCATTCATGTTTGCTTTTTGGTTACATTCTTCAGAGACATATATTCCCAAATCCGTGATATATTGAAAATAAAATTTTAATTTTTTTGTTAATATCTGTCATTGCCCTCACTCTGAAGCATATTTTGGTACAAGAGCCAAGAGTGCTTATTAGGTTAAAAACCATGTAGAAAACAACATCAATGAAGATACTCTTGTACGATGTAAGGGTGCGTTTGGAAAAAAACTGAGATTGAGTGACTGATTAAAAGATTGAGATTGAATTAAGTTTGTTATTGTGTTTAGTTTAAAATTTATTAAAAGACAGAGACTGAAATATAGAAATTAAATTAAGTTGATGGAAAAAGAACAAAGGTTAATATTCGAAACTTTTATGTTAAATGAGGGTATTTGAGTAAAAAAAATGTTTTTAAAGTTTCAGTCTCAGTCCCTACTATTTGAAGGTACTGAAAATACTAAAATTTTAGGGAACCAAACACAATACTGAGTTTCAGTCTCCCAATCTCAATCCCAGTCTCCAAAAACAAACACATCCGGTATGACAAAATTATTGGAAGCTTAAAGATCAAACTGGTTCAATTTCAACATCTAATTGGGTGAGTTTGATTTTTTTTATAATAATTCTTTTAAAGATTTTCTGTTTTTCAGAATTTTATAAAAAAAATATAAATCAAACACATCTTAAATAATTTGGGACTAGTTATTAGAATTATGGCTAAATAGTGTACTTAAATGATTGCTGGTTTAGGATAATTTAGAGGACAATTGTTAATAAACTTTTCCTAGCTAAAGATCATAATACATGTCTTAAAATTTATATTTTATAAGCTCATCACTTAGCTAGATGAAAACTTTTGTGCAAGTAATGATTTTGTTTTGTCTGTCTCTCTCAAGCAATCAAGTTGGGGTGTGGTTTGACTTTCCCCCCACTTTTTGTTTTTCATGGTTGCATTGTTATTCATTAAACTTAAAGCCAGAGTTCATGATTATTATTAGGGGCTATTGCAATTTGCAATTGCCCTTACTACTTGAATTATGTTGTACAAATTTGTACACAGTATTTACTTAAAAATATTTTTCTTGTGACTCCTATGTGCTTGATTATTATGAAAGTTACTTCTCAAGAGAAAAAGGACACAGACAAGGCATAGAGTTCAACAGGAAAGTTGCAATAAGTAATGTCCAACATCCATTTTTTTTTCATGATTTTTCATAATGTTTCTTAATCTAACCTATTAAAATTTAATCGGCTCTAGATTTAAGTTCCATTTAAAAGTGTTACTGATTTACTGATCAATGAATCACTTTACAATGTATACACAAAGAAAGATTGGCTTTCTTTTTTTAATCGAAGAGAAGATTTGATTATCAATTCCCAACATTTTCTTAAGCTCACAGTAAATTAATTATTTGACCCAACACCTTTTTTTAAAAATTTTTTTGAGCTTTTTTAACATGAATATTTTTTATTTTTTGTCTTGGGCTAAGGCCCAAAATCCTATTCTGTCTCTTGCACAAAGCCTTGGAGCCTGCTGAAGAAAATGGATCCCGCCCAACTATAGGTTACTTCGTAACACATGAGAAAAAGGGATTTTACAAAAAAATATGAGAATTTCAAATGCCATATAATAATTTTAGTAAATTAATTGTAGATAAAATGAGAAATAAATTTAATTAAAGTGAGAAATAAGATTTTTAAATGGTAACTTTATTTATTCTTTCTTTTCTTTTTAAATTTTAACCCAAAAAAAAAATACAACGATAATTCATAAAAAGAAGACAAAATATCTTTATTGATAATATGATAGCCTTCACCTTTTTTTTTTTATTTTAAATATATATGATAAAACAGAATTCATTATGACAAATTCTTTTTATTTTGATAGAAGATAACCCTTATGCCAAAATTGTAGCATAATTGCAAGAAAACAAGAACCGATACTTGCAAACTAAATTTAAATTCATAGATATTATTTTTCATACAAATTAAATTTAAATAGATGTAATTTTCTTAGAAAATCTTTTGAATTGAATTTGAAGGAGAAAAAATAAATAAATAGGTGCATTAATTTTTTTGATTTAAATTTTAGAAATTGCACAAGGCCACACCTTTACTTATTTATTTATTTTTTTTCAAGAAAGTAAAAAAAGGAAAGAAAGAGTAAATTAAAACTTATTGATTGACAAAATCTTTTTTGTTTTGGTTCATGATATGATAATTAATTAAACATAATTCAAATGATAAATAAAGTGTTAGTTGCAACTAAAGTTTGAAAAGAACCATCACTATATATAAATATGAGAGTGTAGTTGCATGTCTATCAAATGGAAAGAAGAGAGTATTCATCATCAGCAGCATTAATCAATATAAAGATGATGAAACATTGTTGCTGCTGCTTGCATTTGAGGTTGGCAAGTGAAGAAGAATGCACTTCTTGTTTTGATGAACTAGAGAAGCAACGTTCTTCTTCTTATGAAGAAACAATCAACAAGAAGAGAAAGAGGGAAGAAAAGAAGAAGAAAACAATACCATTATCATGCGGATACTCAACTGAATTGATGATTTATGATGAACTATGGAAGCTGAATAAGGTTCTGAACGGGAGTGACGTGGGCAACATGAGTAGATTGTTGCTTCCCAAGAATATGGTGGAGAAGTTCGTGGTGGAGGTGGTTGGTTACAACCAGAATGATAAAGAAGGAGTCAAGGTTGACATATGTGACGTGGATACACACTCTATGTACATTCTTATATTTAAGAGATGAGGTCTTTTAGAAGCTACGTCTTTATTAACAATTGGGTCAGAGATTTTGTTCCAAGAAGGTCTCTCAAATTCGACGATGAGGTCGACTTTCACTGGGATCCCTATGTTCGTTGCTTTCATTTCTCTGTTTTTGTTAGAAGGATGAATTAAGACTCTCTATTACTAGAGTTAGTCTCTCTCTGATATGACAATAATATAATAATGTATTTCACTGGCTATGTTAGTAAAAATTCAAAATTTTATTAAATTTTTGTTGCTTAAGATATTACTGGTCTTCTTGAACTCTTCTCGTAAAAAGTATTTTATATATTTATTTTCTTTAGAATTTTCTTATTTCTAGTTCTTGTTCTTCCCAGTCAACTTCTCTTAATTTATTAGCAGATAATTTTTTTGCATTGTATTTTTTTTTAGTTTTATCTCTGCATGTAAAATTAAGTTATTCTTAACGGTTAACACACTTTTTATTGATTCTTGTCCAAATTAGTTCATATATCATATGAAAAGTCAAATCAATTTCACAAGATTTTCGAATCAATTAATAATTCTTTATATAATACATGGGTCAACCAATTTCAAAAAGAATTGTTGGAGAAACTACATATTCTTGTGGATTTGTCTCAATGGCTGCCCTTGTACAGTTTCACGGTTTGAAGGAATTTGGAATTGAAAGATGATTGCGAAAAGAATGAGGAATTTTATTGATAAATTGTTGATGATGAAAATGCATGAAGTAACCTAACAATATTAACAGTTTTTCCAATTCATGACCTACAATTATTGTAACCGTTCTCACTAAAACTTTTAAAATCCTATTAGTTGTTTATGTATTTTTTTATAAATAAATATTGTATTTATCAATGAGTACTTTTTACATTTTTAGGTGCATGTTTCATAATACAGGCTTGACATATCTGTTTTTTGCATATCAAGTACCTGAAAAACTCGTGTTACGTAACACATATATGGCTAACCCGTGTTAGCAAAACACCTACATGTAATATTCTAGCCCTTGTTATGGCGAAGACTAATTTTGAATTTTAAGAGTTTATATTTTATTGTTTTTATAAAATATAAATACCCAAAATTCAAAATCACTCCGTCTCCATCATAACATTGGCAAAAATACAATTAGTTTTCATATAAAAGCTTTTCATACAATATATCAAAGTTAATTTATTATTATAATTATTTTGGATAAATTATGTTATATATATATATATATATATATATATATACACTAAAAATCAGCTATTATAATATAAAATATACATTAAAAATACATAATAAGTAATTTGAGAATTAATTTTTAATGTATTTATATTCTTTTGTTTTTTAATTAATGAAACCAAAATAATCTAATCTAAACAAAAACAAAATTCGGATTAAATTAAAATATATGTGTCTTCAAATTATTTTAAGTTTTTAAGCACATCTGATAGAAATTCAACCATTAAAATTTGGAAAGAATGAAGGAAAAAAGAAATCAATCTTATCTTATATAAAATATAAATATAAAAATATTATAAACTATCAGCACAATTAAAGATTCGTTCTGTTGTTCTCTTTCCATGGAAAAGGAAAAGTGGAAAACACAACAATCACAGGTTAAATCGGAATTTGAAGTAAAAAAGGAAAGAAAGACTAAACTAAAACTTATTGATTGACAAAATGATTCATGTGATAATTAATCAAATAGAATCCAAATAATAACCAAAGAGTTACTTGCAACTTAAGTTTGAAAAAGCCATCACTATATATAAATTAAAGAGTGTGGTGCATGTCTATCAAATGAAAGGAAGAGAGATTGATGAAGATGAAGATGATGAACCATTCTTGCTGCTTGCATTTGAAGTTGGCAAGTGATGAAGAAAAAGAATGCGGTTGCTGTCTTGATGAACAACAAGAGAAGTAAGATTCTTTTTCTTATGAGGAAACCATCAATAAGAAGAAAAGAAAGAGGGAAGAAAAGAAAAAGAAAACACCATCACCATTATCCTGGAGATACTCAACCGAATTGATGATATATGATGATCCATGGAAGCTAAAGAAAGTTTTGAATGGGAGTGACGTGGGGAACATGAGTAGGCTGTTGCTTCCGAAGGACATGGCGGAGAAGCTGGCGGTGGTGGTTGGTTATAATCAGAATGACAAAGAAGGAGTGAAGGTTGACATATGTAATGTGGACACACACTCCATGCACACTCTTATATTCAAGAAATGGGGTTCTTCTAGAAGTTATGTCTTCATTGGCAATTGGGTCAGAGATTTTGTTTCAAGAAAGTCTCTCAACTACGGTGATGAGGTAGGCTTTCACTGGGATCCTTATGCTCATCGCTTCCACTTCTCTGTTCTCGTTAGGAGGATGAATTAGGACTCTGAATCAATTTGTTCCGTTTAGAGTCAGTCTTCGGTATTAGTTTGTGTCAGTTAAATATTAGGCATTGCATCTCAAGTGAATGATAGCAATACGGTAATATATTTTACCGTCTGTGCTAGTAAAAATTCAAGATTTTATTGAGTTCTGGTTGCTTACTATATATACTTGACTTCTTGAACTACTCTTGTAAAAAGTATACTATATATTATTGATTTTCTTTCTTGTTTCTTGTTTCTAGTTCTGATTCTTGTTCTTCTCAGTTATATCTCTTCTGTTATCTTATTAGTGAATCACTTTCTTTGTATTGTAATTCCGTTTTCACTGCATGTAACACACTTTTTATTGGTCCTTGTTCCAATTAGTTGTGTATATTAGATAAATCAGATTTGGTTAGATTTGTTAGATTTATTAGGTTAGTATATTTCAAAGTTAGGTTAAATGTAGTTGGATATTAATTGTAATGTAGTTGTAATAGTTGTATAATTTTTGTTATAAATAGGTTAACTTGTACATTGTATAGACACATCAATAAACACATTTCAGTTTTCTTTAATCTCTTGTTCTTATCATGGTAATCAGAGCATAGGTTAATTTTTTTTTTTTTTCCAGTGAAGGATCAATATCCTTGCTCTGTTTTTCTACCTCCATTAACCACCGTGTTGTTCATCATATTTTGGTTTTCCTATGTTTGCTTTCATGCTACACCACCGACGTAGTTCTCTTCCTCTTCTTCCGACGAGTCTAAAGCACCAAACGGCGCCTTCATCGGAGCTCAAACGCGCCGCCACGCTCTGCTAGCTCCCACTGTGTTTATCAGTGTTCATCATCTTCATCCACCATCCCAGTTTTCTCAGCAACCGTTGGATTCACTACTCAATCAACGGCTAAGATCATTTCGTTTTTCCGTTATATCACAGCCGTTGGATTTGATCAAGATCAACGGTTCACAAGCCTTCATTAAACTGCACAGGATCCGCGCCCTTTTCCGACCCGGAATCCGACCCGGTTCGGTAACCCGGATCAACGCCTCATGAAGTTCCGCAAGACCAACCCGTTTTTCGACCCGCAAACCGACCCGTTTCCACCTGACCCAGCCACGTGTCACGGAATCGTGTTTCCGCGTGTCACAATCCGCTTGTGCCGCGTGTCTTATTATTACTGACGTCATCCCTCCCCTGCTGACGTGGCAGTGACAAAAAAAAACTTCTTAAGGATTTTCAGTGTGTTCTTTTCATTTTTCAGCTCCGTTTCTTCAATTCTGGTCTCCTTTTTGCTGTGTTGTCTATTTGTTGGTGCTATTCTACAAATTTTCTCATGGAAAAACAGGATATTTTTCAGCCAATTCCGGTGATTCTCAATGGCTCCAACTACGGTCATTGGGTTGAAGCAATTCGTGGTTTTCTCAAAGGTCGTAAATTGTGGCGTTATGTTACTGGCGATATTACTTGTCCTGTTAAATCTGTTGTTACTGTGACAGTTCCATCAACAGATCCAACTGCAAAATCTCAAGAAGATGACAACGATTTTGCTAACAGATTAGAAGAATGGGACAGTAAAAATCACCAAATTATCACTTGGTTCTGAAATACTTCTATTTCGGGCATTCATCTTCAATTTGGTCGTTTTGAAACTGCTAAAGAAGTATGGGACCATCTCGCCAAAATGTACACCATTTCTGACCTCTCGCATCAATATCAGCTCCTTAAACAGCTTCATAGTCTTAAACAAGAACGGGGTCAGGCGGTTTATGATTTCCTTTCCCAAATGGAAATAATTTGGGATCAATTGACTTCTTGTGAGCCTG
>JASCZI010090735.1:34515-45562 GCA_036250425.1 Stylosanthes scabra
CATGGATACCAAAGGATTAGCTAAGATGAAAAAACTTAGCTAGCTATAACAGGGCATGCCAACCCCTCTGAATATCAGCTAAAGAAACCTCATAATCAAAACCATGTCAGGAGCACTGAAACAAAGCTAAGAAAAATGATACTATCCCATATTAAACCAATAGTTGAAAAGGAAGACATTTCCTTATGACTTACAACTATGTTTCTACTTCTATTCTTTTGGTTTTGGAAAGGCTGACAGTTTCAACCTTCCTTCAAGTTCTTGTTAATTATTTTTCAAATTCGTTCTGTAGTCCTGGTGATAATCTAAATTCTGCATATTTGTCCTGTACTCTGTTGTTCATTTCAGGTCTGGGATCTAGGCGGACAAGAAAGACTCCGGACATCATGGGCAACGTATTATCGAGGAACTCATGCCGTGATTGCGGTGATAGACAGTAGCGATAGAGCGAGGATCTCTATTATGAAGGATGAACTTTTCAGGTTGCTGGGGCATGACGAATTGCAGCACTCTGTCATTCTCGTATTTGCAAATAAACAAGATATCAAGGATGCCATGACACCTGCTGAGATCACTGATGCGCTATCTCTTCACAGCATCAAGGATCATGATTGGCATATACAAGCGTGTTGTGCCCTCACTGGAGAAGGGTTGTATGATGGTCTCGGATGGATTGCTGGGCGAGTAACCGGCAAGGTGCCATCATGATTGTAGGGTTTGCTGGAGTCTTTTGAACTAGATTCATTTTTTCATGCACTGAATTGATGTGATTACTGATCAGTTACAAAAATATATGTATCATTTATACTTGGAAGAATAGACCACTCAATCCAAGCAAGTCTGGTTGGATTAGTTGTGGAAAATTATTCAATAGTTGAACTATGTATAAAGTATACTTGATATTTTAAAATCAATTATGATAGAATTATGTTTTGCAATGGTTTTGAAGGTAGAAGCTAATGTCATTAGAATTAGATAGTTGAAATTTGAAAAAGGCTGGTAATAAGTCTACATGTCTTTTGCTTGTTGATTGTAATTTCACTCCTTATCCATGACAAAAACCTAATCCCTATAACCCAAAATGTAAGAGTCACAGTTGTTTTGAAATGGAGGGAATATATATATTTGTGTTACAATAGTTAAAGTTTGTTACTGGCAGTTAGTTTCAGTTAGGTGGTGTTAGTGCTAGTCAGGTTTGTCTGTTCTCATTCTTTCTACTCTTGCTTCCTTCTTCCTCAAGAAACGCTAATGCAATTTTATGTATTAATTAGTTATTTTATGTATTAATTTATAAGTATAGACCTATCATACAATCATGGGAGAATAATTTACCCATGATGGGAAAGAAAGGAGACAAAGATGAATTGCAAATCGGAGACAGAGCAAAATGGGAAGCTAAGAAGCCCTAGTATCTGAAATAACACATCACTAGAGCTCATGCAATCTGGAAATTCTTATTTGATCTCTAGTCAAATACAATGTTCTTCTTAAGTTTACAGTTTTCACATTAGACTAGCCTGTTGTTGCTGCAGGTTACATAGAATGGAACACGGCATGGTGAATGCAAAGATTTTGATACTGTATCACATTCTCTGCCAATATTTGGGAACCTTTCAGAGAAGGAATAAATAAATCAAAAACCATGTCTATTGTGAAGTCATGAACAGAGAATATACAATGCTTGTAAAATATCATTTGCTTGAGATGCAAGATAATGATAGAATCACAAAGAAAAGTGGAGATTGGGCATCAAAGATTGATATTTATTTATATATGATATGATTGCCATTACAATGCTTTAAAATCTAAACCCCAAGTCTTAAACCATAAGTCCTAAAACCAAATCATACGCGCATGCGGCCAAAGAAAATGTGAAATACATTACTCGGCCAAAGAAAATGTGAAATACATTACTAATAGAGATTGAGCTTAAAAGCCAAAAGAAACAAACTAAAAATATTTGTGGATTTTGTTGGGAGTTGAATTATATATGAGGAGCCCTAACAAGAATAGAGAAGTGGAAGCGGCGAACATAAGGATCCCAGTGAAAGGCGACCTCATCACCGGATTTGATAGACCTTCTTAAAAACAAAATCTCTGACCTAATTGCCAATGAAGACGTAGCTTCTAGAAGAACCCCATCTCTTAAATACAAGAGTATGTATGGAGTGTGTCCACGTCACATATGTCAACCTTGACTCCTTTTTCATTTTGGTTGTAACCAACCACCTCCATCACCAGTTTCTCCGTCATGCCCTTGGAAAGCAACAGTCTACTTATGTTCCCCACATCACTCCTGTTCAAAAATTTCTTCAGCTTCCATGGATCATCATACATCATTAGTTTAGTTGAGTATCTCCATTATGATAATGGAGTTTTCTTCTTTTCTTCTCTTTTTATCTTCTTGTTGATGGTTTCCTCAATAGACAAAGAACGTTGCTTCTCTTGTTGTTCATCAAAATAGCAACCACATTCTTCTTCTTCATCACTTGTCAATCTCAAATGTAAACAGCAGCAGCAATGGTTCTATCATTTTCATCTTGATCAATGCTGAGGATGAGTAATCTCTTCTCCATTTTTCGTTTTCCATTCAAGACTTTATATAATGATTGATGTTTTTTTAAAGACTAAGTTGCAAGTAACACATTCTTTAATATTCGCATTTTGTATCAAGATTCAAAATAAAAAAGATTTTCTCAATCAATAAGCTCTAGTTCATTCTTTCTTCCCTTTTTTACTTTCTTGAAAAATAAAAAAATAAAAGAGAAGATAAAGGGTTGCATTATGCTCCTTGAATTCAAAAGATTTTTTAAGAAAAATACATCCATTTAAATTTAATTTGTATGGAAAAATAATTTGTATAATTTATATTACAAAATATTTTTTTACATCATTAGTTTTAACAATAAAACTATTAAATCGAGACATTTCATAACATAAACCAATTATGAAATGTTTCACAAAAATTTACCAAATCAATTAAACAAATAAAAAGATTTTGTCAACAAATATCTTTTATTAATCTTAACTTGAAAAATTTGGTAAATATTTTGGCCGATCATTTTTAGAAAAATGTAAAAAGAACAAATTAAAATATATACAATCAAATATGTAATAACCGACTTGACTTGATAGTTGAATCATTAAACAATTTTGTAAATCAAAATATATATATTTGCACACATTTTTATCATATTTTAATAACTAATGACATGTTATCTTTCGTAATTATTTTAAAAACAAATCACTTAACGTGCATATTAATATCCTTATAATTAATTTCAAACGAGTTTAAAGAATTTTTTTCTAATTGACTTTCTCTCTTTACACTGGAACACAGTCAATTTTATTGCAAATAGAACTGTCTTCTATATATAGAAAAGGAAAAAAAAAAATCTCTATATACTAGTATATACATTTCTATATGTTATATGTTATCTTTTATCTTTCTAATGTTCCCATAATAAAACTATGTTATATGTTAATTATATTACACATTTATATTTGTAAGTCACTGTTATTTTATTTGTCTGCATTCCTTTCAAAGATTACTCAACATGCTGTGGTTAACAGCTACCACCATCATCACTCTGTATGCCAAAACAATGAGTAAAACTTGAGTGACCAATCTGATTGAGAAAAACTATATCTTTTGTGGAACAAAAATATGAAGCAGGAGAAGAAAATTAATAGGATCACCTTAAAATTTTGAGATTTCATGACAAGCCTCATGTACTGATCACGGGCCTCTGGGTTGTGAACCATGGACTTAACTCTATCCAGAGCTTTCTTCACATCAGCCGATTTCTGTCTCCTCCCAATGCTAAGAAATTCATATTCAGGCTCTCCAGACACAGTCCCAGCTGACTGCACAACCCGGAATCCTCGCAGACCAACACTTTTCCGTCTCCAACGCAGTATCGCCTTTTCCACGATGCCAACTGACCAAACAACTATTTTGTACTTCTTCCGAACTTGGTGACCTCTAACATGAGCCTGTAAAGGGAAGAATGTGAGGGTTGTATATAAGGAAGCATATACTGTGGTGAAAAAGAAAGGAGAACATTTAAAAACTTATAAAACATATCAGCTACATGGCAAGCATGACTGCCCTGTTAGTATACCTGAATTTTTACAATGCGGTTGCGTATTTTCAAAAAATCTTTTCTTTCTTTCCACCCACGGTATCTCTTTTGAATCTTTAAAGCTGCAGAATGCAGATAATCCTCAAAGTGATCCATCTTCTGAACCTTTTTTAAAGAATCAGCAACTAGGTCAAGTGCATCTTCAGAAATATCACTGCAATTGTTTGCTAGTTGTCTTTGACAGAATGATCTTGCTCTAAAGGCTGCTTGGATTGAAGCAGCAGCATAAGCTGATTTTCGAAAAGCAGCAAGTGACTCTCTTAGATAGTGCTTCTCATCCATTGTCATATTTGATGAATCAGTATCAGCAGACTCAAATGCACTGTCAGTTGCTAAGTTTGTGGTAATGTTGTCCATCTCATTTTCATTGACAGTTAATTTAGACAATTGACATTCCAGATCTGCCTCAGCCAGATATCCAGCAATACCTTTGTGCCCTCTACTTGAAGCTAAATCAGCTGCTGTTTGTCCTCGAGGATATGCTGATGTTGGGTCATCAACAAGACCTGGGATTGCACCTAATTTGACTAGTGCAATCACAGTTTCCTCTCTGAAAAGAATGAAAAGAACACAAAGCCAGAGCGCATAGTCATTATATTAATGTATATATACCAGAAAATATAGTTGCAATCATTAAGAATAGAGTAACAGACCCTGTATAGTTTGCATTGAAGTGAAAAACATCCCTAAAATTACTAGAATCTGACCTCCCAAAATATGATGCCCAGTGAAGTCCTGTTCTTCCATGAGCATCTCTGAAGTTTGGACTAATACCCGCAGAAACTACAGGGTCCATAGCCCACACATAACCAAGACCAGCAGCCAAATGTATAACTCCTTGACCTTCAATGTCCAACACGTTGGGGCCTTTTCCTCCTTCATGAATCTTAAATACCAACCATCCATAAAGTTTGTCACTAACCAATCTTTGAAATAACACATCTCTAGAGCTCATGTGATTGCTTTCACAGATCTCGAAATTCTCATTTTCATCTCTAGTCAAATACATTGTCCTTTTAAGTTTACAGTTTTCACATTCGGGAACAGAGCATTTCCAATACATACTCTCAGGTCCCAAGTCTAACAGTTTAAGTAGTCGCACTTCAAGCCGCACTTCATCTTTTGGTTTGATTTCAACACCCCCATGGCTTACAGATTTAGTTGGGTTTTCAAGATATTCAAATTCTCTGATCTCACTGCAGGCTAGTCTATTACTGCAGGTTACATAGAATGGAACACGGCCCGGTGAATGCAAAGGAGTTTGACACTGTATGACATTCTCAGCCAATACCTCAGCTGAAACCTCAATTTCACCAAACATACACCCCCATGTCTTCTCGATCGAAAGATTTTTACTCCCCAGAAATGTGCCAACTATTAAAACCTTTCAGAGAAGGAATATATAAATCAGTAACCATATTTTCCATTTTGAAGTCATGAACAGGGAATAAATATACAATGAGTGAAGAATTCAGGCATTGTGAGAGAATTTGAAGCAAGATGAAAAAAGAAAAAAAAGGTTACTGACCTTTGTTCTAACCCCAACATATGCCCAATCTGGAGCAAAGTCAATGATACTAAACAGTTGTTCTTGGGAAAGATAGGGACTTAATGATTCCATATCCAAGTGCATGTCTGGTAAACTGGATACCTCCTTGTCTTCATCATTAGCATCAAGTGATTTCAAGTAATTGCCAGAATCTGAAGCCATCAATGAATTATTACAATCTTCACCTATATCCTTATCCATCCACCTTCCAAAACTATCAAGCTTCTTCAATTCCCTAGATTCAACCTTTTCTGGGTTATCATTGTCCGTACCACCATCTTGGAAGTTTTGCTCAACTAGGTTCTTTGTAGCTGCAACAGGATGATGATGGAATTGGGTATGCAATGAAACTAAATCATGTTCCTTTTGCACCTGTGACAATGTACAAAAAAGGATCACATGGAAGAATCATCATGACTAGTGAATCATACACAAACGAAACAAAGTATCAATCGGACAACTTGTCATGCAAGAAAGTCATGTATACGTTTATTAGAAAACTGTAGAATACATTACTATATTGCTATCATTCACTTGAGATGAAATGGCTAATGTTTTCTTACTGCCATTAGGCTTTGTATTTAATACTCAGACAGAGCTCTACCCAAACTATGAGGATAGTATTGGAATCATAAAACAAAGTGGAGACTGGGCATCAAAGCTTGCAATTTATTTATAGTGGCAATTACTAAACCTGATTTACAGCCTGTGAAATTCCTGTAACTGGCTGTATGTACACATCAGTCATGAGCCTATCTCTGAAATTTTGAACATTTTGATTTGTGGGATCTGCTGCTTCTACATGAAGTTCTCTATCATTCATATCAAATGTGATTCTACTGGAGTTCTCTATTGTTTCACATGAAGATAAGCCAGTGCCAGGATAAAAGCTAGGGAGAGAAGATGACCATGAAATAAGAGGGTCCTTCATCAAATCAGCAAAACCTGAAGAACAGAGAAAACAAATTCATAGACCAGAAAATCCAAAGAAAATTGCCAGATAGACATGCACAAGAGAGTGAGGCAAGGAACAAATGAAATTATCTTTGTTCATTTGCCACTTGAATATCACCTGATTAACAACAAAAATTTGAAATCAAATAAATAAAAATATATATAAAATATTTGAAAATATGAATTACTGATAATTTTTTATTAAATGACAACCAATACTTACCAGTGGCTTCATGCCCAAGCAGCCGTGCACTGTGAGTTATTGAAGTGTCAATAGGCCAAGCATGAGACAAGGCTCGAGGACCATTCTCTGAGTGCCCATCATCACACACTGAAGCTGGTCCAGCCTGCTCAACTTCATTTGCAGTTGATCTAACAGATGTTTGAAATAAGGATATAGGTGACTCTATTTTGACAGAGGAAGGCACTGAACTTGTTTGAGAGCTACAAGCCAAGGTTACTGGATCTGCAGGGGGATGTGAGATGCTGGACTTGGAACCCTGTAAATTATGCAGCATGGCATAATAGAACAATCGATTACAAAGAATGTCCAAAACATGGAAATTTGTATATCCACATTAGAGTGAGAAAATTACCATAGTTGTTTTTAACCTAAACCAGATTTACTCGATTCTGGTTTCAATATAACATCTTATCCAAATACTTTTAAGATAAAATTGGTAAAGAATTAAAAAATACCTCTTTAATATCACGATAATGCACAAGAACAATGTGCTCTAACTGCCTGCAGACAAAAACAATGTTTAAGTTGACATGAAAAGTGATCAACAATGGCACTGTAAGATTACCGTGGCCAACGGCTAGTAGTAAGTTTTATGCAGGCCTAGACCTTCAAGTGATAAGGCCATTAAGAGCCAACATGACTTTTCTAGTTAACCTGAGAATCAAAATGAGTCAGATGCACTGCAGGGTGAGGGTAGCCTCCTTTGACCATTGGCTTTATCAGTTTTGAAAATATAAAATCTAACAAACGCTGTTTGGTCTGCCAGTTTGCAAGATCAAGTTTGGATTAAGAACAAACTAAACATCATACCGAACAAATTTCCACTGGTTTCAAGTAATGCATACTCAAGACTCAATCTATTAATAACTCAACAATATTACCAGAAACGCCAAGAAGACTCTAAGTAAGTATCATTCTGAATGTTCTGTAAAAAGAATCAGGAATAGGAATTACAAACCCTAAATTCAACAGAATGATGGAAACTTACTCATCAAGCATCCAATAACTTCTCCTTTGAAAGTTCTCATTATCCTCCCCATGTGCATAGTAGCAATGCAGGACATCGACACTATCAGCCTACACTCAACAATCAAGGTATTTTGTTAGGCAGCTAATGCAACAAAACATAACATAAAAATAAAATTAATGGAAAAGAAAAGGTCATTACTATATAGATTGATTTAAAGTGAGAAACCTAGAAACTACCGGTGCGTTCGGTTTTCTTTTTCATTTTCTTTTCTTATTTTCGTTTTCTATTTTCGGAATTTTGTGAAAAACAAATAGAAAATAGTAAAAACAATAAAATTCTGAAAACAAAAAATACAGAAAATGAAAACGCAAACTAAAAGTACCATACAATTTTGTTGAGTTACATGGAGGTTCAATGAATCAATGATCCATAAAGGTGAAACTTACAACTAATAAAATGAACAGCACACCTTCAACTTTTCATGAGCTTCTCTAACAGTCTTCCCATCTTTTTTCTTCCTCCACCTATGACCATCCTTGCGAAAATAACGAAGTGCTTTCCGATCAAACAAGAACAGTGATCCAGCTAAGAAAAATAGGAATAGCAAATAAATAAAAGTTAGTCCTCTTTTTTTTTTTTACAGTAAAGGCTTATAAAAGTGTTAGATTTAATAATAGGTAAAGAGATTGAAGGACTGGACTTGTTATCCACTTCATTGGTAGCAAAAAAAAACAAAAATCAACAGAGCAAGATTCATGCAAGAAAGTAGGCAACAGATTACCTGGAGGCCTGACAGGTGGATCAGTTGATAACTCAAACTTGTGATAATTTCGAAGTATCTCGCTGATTTCATTAGGTCGAAGCCATCGTTGCTCTGCTTCTCGCAGTATCAATCCAAGCTCTGTTAGATTCCAGGAAACAACACAAGGGTTTTACAGAATGTGAAGAATTTCAGTATAACAAGCAAAACACAAACACACTGCTCAATTTGAAATTTCGAATACTCAAGTTTACAAGAAGCTTTCCATGAACCCACTGAATGCAATTGTTTAACAATAATGATCAACGATCCAATCTCATGCAAGTGAAGCATGCAATAACAATAACAATAATAATAATTTAAATAGAAAAATAGAGAGTAAGACATGGAATATGTTATATATGCATGCAGAAAGAAAAATGCGGGAGAATTGAAACGTTATCAGAACTAACCTAATTGTTGCTGGCGAATGCATCTTTTGGTCTCAGCCATAGCCTTCAGCAACAGAAGAAGAAGAATCACGCATGAAACGAATCCGAAAAAGAGATTGCAGAGAAGAGAATCTAATGGATGAGAATGAAGAGTTGAGTTTTGGAAAAAAGAAAAAAGGAGAAATTGAAATGGGGAATAAATAATAGGTTTGGTTTGGTTTGGTTTTGCGCGAAAAGAGAAAGGGAAGGGAGAAGGAAAGAGGTGGCGCGTGAGAGGGACGTAGGATGAGAGAGTTGTGGTGAGTTCAACGTCTCAGAAGGTGCGTTCACACTTATCTGACGTGGCATTTGTAGTTATCGAAGCTGACCGTTGGCTTGTGGTTCGTTTTCGCGCCTCCTAAGCATCACTTTGATATCAATCACACACCGCCCTCCTATTCTCTTTTTGTTCTTAATTCAATTCTTATTATATTCAGGCCATACTACATTCAAGATTTTAAAGTTGTCTTGGTATGAAAATTTTTTATTTTAATTATTAAATAATAAATTAAATAATTAAATTTTAATATGTATAAAAATATTATTTTTTAAAATATGTTATTATTTTTTTTAAAATGTAATTTTAAAAACTAAATTTTTATATGAAAATAATTTATACATCCTTATTGTAGCACTTGTGTCGTATTAAAGGTAATGTTGATATAAAACGTTACAATTACAATATTAACATGACATTCATATCCTTAACAGTAAAGTAACGTGCTGATGAAAAGTAACTCAGGAACGTAGAAAGATTAATTAACTTAAGGTTCACAATTAAATATTATATCATAGTATACTATAATCAATTTGGGTTAGTTGGTTTAGTAAAGTGATTAACTCATTAGTCCGCATAAATAAAAGTTGGTGATTCGAATCTCATCTTATACATGCAACGACCCATTGGTTAGCCTTGTGCATGCAACAACTGAGTATTCATTCCCGCGAAAATAACTATTTGATGAGGAGCTTTGTGTAGATTTTCACTGCAAATGCATGCTTATAATAAAAAAAACTTTAGAATGAACCTCCTTTGATATCAATTATCAAACCCATTTATTGATCCCAGCCAGTTCTAGAAACTGTGATTATACCCCTCTTAATAACTAGAAAATTAAAGCATACACAAGAGGCTCCAATAAAGTTTACACAGAAAGATCAGTCATCACTCTGCATCAAGAAAGAGAGAAAGGGTTCAGACAGATTAACAACAAACATACAAAATGAAGATTAATCAGAAAGCTTCAAGAATTCTAAATTTTATATGGTTACGGAAATTAGTGTATGATCCCAAGAGGTTAAAAGATGAAGAAACAGAATGTTGTTCACATTAGACAGATGTGGCAATGCTGTAATCTTTCTTAGCAAGGGAAATGTTGTAAATCATATCAACATCTCTGTTGATTCTATACTTTTTTTGTACGTGATTGAAATGAATTTTTTTATTAGTGCAAATTACACTGGTATCTTGATAGTTAAGGACATTATTGGTATTTCCATTTTCAAGCCTATTTAGTACTATATTTTACAAATTAGGAGAATATTAAATTTATTAGCTAAGACTCAAAGAGCCGCGTGTATTAATTTGTCCCATAAAAATATTTTACTATAGTTACTTAAGTTAAAAACTATAGTAATTAACTTAGGACACACCTTTCATTACCTAATTTCATAAATTTTGTCGAGACAAAACTTTAATCTATAATCGATTGGGGTTAGTTTGCGTGGAGAGCTATTCAAATCAATTTAAAGAAATTTCAAGTTCAAAACTTAACGTATGCAATTATTTCTATTGAAAAACTCATTCACTACAAGCCACGTATATAATTTGAGTCGAATTCATGTTAATTGGAAGAGAAAACTCTAAATGATAAAAAAAAAAAAAACCTATAACAAAAACATTCTATAAATACAAAGGTTCAACTATTAAATGAAAAAAAAAAAAAAAAAATATA
>JASCZI010090735.1:58472-77682 GCA_036250425.1 Stylosanthes scabra
CTAAAAATTTAATATTAAAACATAAATTAAATGATTATTTCTTTTCGTAGATCGAGTTTCTTTCATCTTCCAATCGAAATAAAAACGGTCTAAGAGGGCATTTTGTTACTCGAAAATAAATTTACTTGCAGAGTTAGATTTCAAAATCCATGAATCGATTTTGAAGTCACAGATTTAGCAAACTTCAAAGTCAATAACTTAGGAAATTTTTAAGAGTATTCCTAGGATAGGATTCTCGAGTTTCCAAGAGGCGAAACTCAGACATAAATGACCGAATTCGAAGTATAAAATGTCAACAAGGATTCAAAAGCAGTTTCTGAATGATTACTTGGAAGTTACTCAAGGTGAAAACCGTTCTGCTCTGAACTGTACACGTGGCAGAAGGGAATTGGAGGAAATAGCTATAAATACAAGTTGAAGTATCAGAATCAGGGTTGGAATCTTCACTTTCAAGAACACACACTTTACAATCCTCACATCCTAGTGACTTTCTGAGTATTGTCAAAGTCCCAGTTTCTGAGTATGGTTCCTTCCAATCTTTTCTCAGTTTTCAGTTTTATTTCCAGTTACCAAACTCATGGCTTTTAGTTTTACTTTTGATACTTTGAGGCTATTTCTTTAGTTGTTTATCTTTATGATTCTGGTTCTGTGATTTTTTACAGTTTCATATTAGAATAGCACTTTTATTTTTTCTTTTAAACTGTACACTTCGGATTTCTGTGAAGTGTTTAATGTACTCAAACTCTCCAGTTAATCAATTCTGCACTTTTGATTGTTTTAATGCACTTCATTGATTGGTACTCACTGTCTCTTGAACTCATATTCTGAAAATCATAAAATCTATAAAATAATAGATAAATAGAAAATCAGAATAAAAATAATCTAATATCCTATAATAATTGATATTAATATATTCTAACAATATATACTAAAAGTATTGACCTCTAGTATTTTCCTTCTAAATAATTAAAGAGAAAAACTTAGAAATCGAACTAAAATTATAAGAAGAGTGATGAAAAGTCGACCAGCTAATTCAAGCTACGTACGTTGGCATGTTTCCTATAAGTCTAACATTGCTAATTGCTGTAATACATTGGTTGTTTCTACTTTGTCTAATTAATAATATGTAGTTTTATAGGGAAAACAGATAATTAAAAAAAATTAAGATACCGTTGTTGCTTTGAGATATTATGCATGCATTTCAGAGAGAAAATAGAAGCTCAGTGCCTAAAACTTTAATTTATATTTTCTAATATTTTTAGTCAATACTTTAACATTATACTTTTAATAATCAACACTTTTTAAATATAATTAAATAACTATAAATTAAAATAAAATAATAAATTATGCCGAATCTATAATACCGTTAGATTCAGAAAAATTGAAAAAAAAATTATGTTAAATTTATTATTGATAAGAATGATAAGTTTATTTCCATTAGGCCAAATTGCCAACTGCCAAAGAAAATGGTGCAATGGATAGGCTTGTACGGTAGCATGTATGTGCATCTCCATTAGATGGCGATTAGATCTTCTTCAATAATTAATACATTTATTAATTATGGAGAAGGAGAAGGCAGCTTCTTGCATATCATTTTGGATAACTATAAAAAAATAATTTTTAATTAGTTAATATTTTTATCCTAAAATTATTTTTTAACCTTACTTGTTAGAAAAAAGGTTTGTACAGTGAAATGTTGATAAAACAAAAATGCAGAAAATACTCATTAAAAGTATAAAAAATAAAAAAAAAAATATTAGAACAGATGAACTAGTCACCGTGATTCATGTTAAGCAATCATATTTATTAATTATTAATGAATAAAAAAGAAAACAAAGAAAAAGATTAAAGAAATCTTACTCAATATTATATATATGGTTTACTTTCTCTCTTTTCTTTATTTCTTTCTTTCTTTTTTAAAAAAGAAAGTTTGTTTATTAATTTCTTAGACTTAGTCGAAGTAAACCATTTGAAAGTTTTCCAAATTCACACCCCCACCTTTGGAATTTAGAAAAAGACATGTTTGTTCAAAAACAAAGAATGTCTGTAGTGATGAGAGGTTGGAAATGAAAATGAAAGCAAAGCACTTTATTATAATAATAAAGTTTATTTTGTGTTGAAAAGACCCTTTCTAGTGGGGGAACACATTGTGCACGTAGATGGTATTTTCTTAATTTATTATTATTTAAGTACAGTTTTACTAAATTAGTAAATACTAAATATATTGCTGTTATTATATGTTGCTCCAGGAAAAAAAATTATTAATTGTAGCTGCTTGAGTGTCTAAAATTATTTTTCTAATTTACTAAGAAAATTAAAAGTTAATATTTAATTTAAAAATATATATTAAATAAATTTTAAATATAAAAATTTTGGTAAATTTGACACCAAAATTGCAAACACAATATGTGGAGTGAGTTCAAAAACCTAAATAGTTAATTAACAAAGACATAAAGTTTTTGGCGTAGGTAGTTGGTACAGATTCAAGGGTCAGCATCTTTTAGTCAGTTTTACCGAATTTAAATATTATTAGGAAATTTTGTTTAGAAAAATAGTTTTTAATAAAAGATTAAATTGCTAAAAGTTTTATCGAATTAGCATAGAGTATCATTCAAGTTTATGAACGAGAAAGATATTTTCAAAAAAAATTAGAGATAGGATTTTGATGTAGTTTTTTACAAATATAATTAGAAAATAAAATACTTTTATCTTTAAAATTTGCCAATTTTACACTATAATGTGTTTTTTTTTTTTCCGTAAATGGTCATTTTTATAAAAAAAAATTTAAAAACTAGAGATCAACTTTTGGTCATTTTTTCATCCACATCTTAAATATAGTTATTCAAATATTGCACAACATTTTGAATTAAATATATAATTAATTTTCTAAATACAAAAGTTATTTATCATTTATAAAAAAAATATGTTTTAAAATATTTCCAGAGTATTTTTATTATTAATAAATTTAGGAAATATGTCTTTAATTAACCATTTGATAATTGGATGATATTTATTTTATGATAATTTATCCTTTTAGAAATAAAATTTGCAGATTTGTAATTTTGGATTAATCAGCCTATGAGACAAAGTCTATCTAATAATAATTAAAATGAATTTAGATGTTGTTGGTACGATTTTCTTTTGAAAAAAGTACAACACAAACGCGTCTATGTACTTTCACTCGGTGAATTATTCTTAATTTCTGCAATTAGAATTAGCTTTCAATTTAATAGTACCACCCTATCATTTCTAATTTTTTTGTACTTTAATTTGACCACAAATGTTAATTAAATTCATATTTTCCAACGCGTATATATATGCACTTTCACTCGGTAATATGTTTAAGAGATAAATCATGTGTAAAATTGAAAATATAAATTTAGAAATTTAGTGAATGTTTGATATCAAAGTACAGAAATATATAAATGGTGGGATGAACACCATTCTCTATATTCAGTTATTCACCAATATACTACAATGTCAATAGTATAAAATTAATTTATGTAATTTAATATTTATAATTACATATTTATATTATTTAAAATTATTCATTTATTTTAATAATAATTAAGAAATACAAATATATAACTACCTAATCTTTTTGTTTAACAAAAGTTGGCATGAAATTTATCGACCTTTCTAATTTCTGAACCGCATTGAGTCTCTTAATTACATCTTATTACATGCAAATGGTTAAGATTCAAGTATGAGAAGTTAATTTCATATTTTAAGTTAGATATATGTCTTTTTATCTTATATTTTCTCACTTAATTATTCCTTAAATTTTTTCGATGGTTACTTACTACTCAGGGTGGCCCAACACAAATATGCAATTACCAAATACATTATTTTGTATATATCGCATTTAAATTTAATCATTTAATTTGAAGTCTTCTTCAGGCTCTAGCTAGGTCTCCTCTCTTCTCGTCCAAGTAAATTAAACCAGCATGCTTATTATGTTCTTTTAATTTGTGTATGTCCTTGAAGAGAAGGTGGTGGTGGGGGGAAGGAGATTAGATTACAGACATAAATTTGAAATAATTTTTCAATGCATACTTTTCAAATATGATCTTGTGTATGTGTTAATTTACACTTTGAAGTTTTGAGTTAATGGTTTTTTGTTTTGTCCCTTAAGCACCAAACCCTTCCAGCTGTCAAAATTTCCACTCCCATTATTAAATTATTATATTCAAATGAATATGAACAAAAACTACTAATTAATGAAACATGGAACTTTGGAAGCCATTAAAATCATCATGCCCCACCCCCACACCCTATATCAAGGCTTACAATTTTAATTTATTTTTTACCATAATAATAATAATAATAATTCAAAAATACTATATATACACAAAATATTATCTGTTAAAATAATTCAGTAAAAAATATTATAAAGAGTTTAATTTTAATATATTTATTAAGTAAAACTTCTTACCTATCATACATATACTATTATATCTAACACCGGAATTAATATGGTGAAGTCGTTAGGAGTTAATAATTAAATTATTATTTAAAATTAAAAAAATTATCATCCGATAATACAAAATATTATCATTTAAATAGAATAAAAATGATCACCCACAGAATATATGAATTATCATCTATAACTCATTTACAATCATCATTAAATCAAATGCATTTACTTTTAAATATGTTTGCTCTCAAAATTTTCTTATCGTATACATTTTTTTTTCTGTAAATCAGAATTATAGTATTTTTCTTTTTTTAATAGAAGAATTCAAATCCCTCATAATAGATCGGCAATGTGTCTCTACGGCCATGGCAACTTCCTTATTAATTAGTCATAAGCTTAATTTGACTCAATCAATATTATTGAATTATATAACTTTTCTTTCATTCTATATCTTTCTTTTTCTTTTAAATATTATTGGTAGAGAGTATAGGGTCATTGAAGTTCTACATATAGCCCAGCTAAGATTGAGCTATACTCAACTCACCACATTCTCTCTCTCTCTCTCTCTACACAAAGATAGAATGGCAGAAATTCTTAGTGAAGAACAGATTGTTGACTTGAAAGAAGCCTTTGGCTTGTTTGACAAAGATGGAGATGGTGAGTTAGTAACATTTTCCATTCATGATTTGGATATGTATGTATCTGTATGCACCTGAATTGTTCTTCAATTGAATAGGTTGCATTACTGTGGAGGAACTTGCGACTGTGATCCGTTCATTGGATCAGAACCCAAGTGAAGAAGAGCTTCAAGATATGATTACTGAGGTTGATGCTGATGGCAATGGAACCATTGAATTTGATGAGTTCTTGAACTTGATGGCCAAGAAAATCAAAGTACTTACTTCATTTCTTCTTCATTACTATATATCAATCAAGTTAAAGCTGTAATTAACATTCTGTTCCATAATTTTAGGACACTGATGATGCAGAGGAGGAGCTCAAAGAGGCTTTCAAGGTTTTTGACAAAGATCAAAATGGTTTCATATCAGCCAGTGAGGTATCATTTAATTCAATCATATTCAATTTATGACTTCATTTCAGTTTCTGACACAACTCAACTGAGAGTTTCAATACAACATAAACAAAGCAAGTAGGCCCAATGTGTTGCAAAACCACTTTACAATCTCTCAAGGAATTACACCTCTCTTGCCTTTGGAAATCAGGTGTCAGTATTTTTAGTCATTAATTTTAATTAATTTTAATTATAAAAAATATATAATTAAAATTAATGATTAAAAATAAAAAATATTTTATTAATTTTTAATTATACTTAAAATACTTTTTAACATATATTCAAATCTTATTATTATTTAGTTGAATTTTCATTCAATTTTTGCTAATTTTTTAAATTTTAAAAATTATTTTTGAGTGGAAGTAATTTAAGATAGGATAGTATTCCGTACGTCTCCGCATGCAATGAATATTAGCTGTCTCATTACAAAATTCATTGGAGTTTGACATTTTTGAGGGAGAGGTGTATGTAGGGAATCTCACGTTTCTCAAGATTCATATTATTATTGTTATTTTAAATTACTAAGTTTTTAGTAACTCCTTTATTCGTGTGAATTTTCCTCTTATTATTATTATAAGCTAAGGCAACGTGAGACTTATTAATGATATTTATTATTGGTGTGCAGCTGAGACACGTAATGATAAATCTGGGTGAGAAGCTAACGGATGAAGAGGTGGAACAGATGATCAAAGAAGCAGATTTGGATGGTGATGGTCAAGTTAACTATGATGAATTTGTCAACATGATGATGGCTGTTAGATAGATAGAATCAAATTCATATTTAGTTCTTTCATTTCTTCTTCAACTCCAACTTCTAGCTTTTCTTTCAATTCCTAGTTCACTATTATTGTTTATTTATTAATTAATATATCAAAATGTTCTTATCTCTAGCTATTTGGAAACTTTAAAATGTACATTATTCAACATATCAAGCTTATCGTCAAATTATCCTATGGTAAAGTTGATTAAATGAAAAGAGATTTAACCGCTAAACTTTTATATATTACTATCATCATAAAATCAAATATATTATTATTTCTTGTCAATTTTTTGTGTATTAGATAGCAGATTTAAAATTTGAATTTAAAATCTCTTACGACAGAAAAAGAATAATCTTACATGAATTAGGGATTATTGGCTATTATTTCTTATCAATTTAATTGTAGATATTCTAATCATAAAACAATAAATTAACTTAATAATTTAATTCAAAAAAATTATCTAAAATGGTTAATTTGTTGTATAATTTTATTAAATATCTAGGCTAGTTTTATCAAATTAATCCAATATTTGATGCATATCAAATTAATTTACATTTTTTATATTTAAAATTGTCAATAGTCAAACTTTTTATATTAAAAATAATTGTTTATTCAATAAATCTTTGACTACTATGCCAATAATATAGCTTAATTTTCTTAATTAATAAAGTTGGATGTTAAACCTGAGTTCTAAGCTAAGGTTAAATTTAGTTTATGAATAATAACAAGGGTTTAGTTAAGATCTCTTGTTAAGAAAGCAAAAAGAGTTTTTTTTTGTTTTAACTTCTGATATAATAATATATTAAAAACTTAAAAAAAAGACTTATTTAGTTATTTTAGCTCTTTTAAAGGGTAGACATTTGTTGACTAATTACTAATAACTAATAACAATAATTATTTTACTTTTAGGGTGTCACAATCTCACTTTGGGGACATATTTCTGTTGAATTTTGAGTAAGAAAAAAATTATCACTCTTTTGGAATGTGTTTGTTAGACCTTTGACCAAAAAAATAAATAAGACTCTGTTCTGTTGTATAGCATGTGACTAATGTATGGTCAAAATTTTGCATTTTCTTGACTTTGAACGATTGCCAATTCATGATATTCCAACTTTATGGAGTAGCAAACAAAACTGATGAGCTTCTTCAAATTAGTTGTTGCATGCACTAACTTTTAAGTTATAAATATAATATTATAGAGCTGCTGTATATGAATTTCATTGCAATTGAAAATGGGATGAATGAAAGAAAACAATAAGAAAAAACATGAACAGCTGGTGTGAACTCAAGTGAACTACAGAATCCAGAAAGCTTGCAATTAGCTGTATCTTTTGCATGCAATGCCACACATTTGTCAGTGTTTGTTTTCTTCTGTACAAGCCAATTAAAACCTGACACCCTTATATCCTGTAATCCTGTAACCCATTTTCCTTCTTGTTTTTTAAAAAAATAAAATTAAAAAAAAGAAAAATTTTAAGGTTGCTTGCTAGACCAAAGTTGTTCAAAGAAACTTCTGAATTTCTTAGGTAATTTTTTTTGTTGACTAATTTTTAGGTAATTTGAGAGCAAATAGGAGTTTTTACTCAAATATTAAGGGTAAATAATCAATTCATTTTAATTCTCAAAATAATATAATAGCTTATGTTCTAGCGTGTATGACTTTGGCTAAGAAAAAACTGAAACTCATCCTTGGAGCAAAGGCACTCATCATTAGGGTAGGCAACACTAACCATATTCGCGAGTATCTAACTTTATCCAACCCGTTCGAATCGGATTGACAATCCTATCCACAGCGGAACGAGTTCAACCCCTAACCCGCATTTCATATATAATATATAATTTTATAAAAAAAATGTTAGGGTTGATGATAGAACATATAATCTTTTAGTTATATAGAAAATCTTAAGCACTTAACTATGATTTTAATTTATAATTTTTATACATTGAATATATAAAATAATCTTCCATTTTTATGTTATTTGTAATTTGATTATGTTATTTTAGTTGAAGTTTTAAATTATATATTTAATATATTGTGATGTCTTTAAAAGACTTCTAATTACGTTCTTAATATTATTTAATTTGCTATTTTTTGTCAATTCGCAGGTAGGGTTGGGTACCCTCGGATTGAGTACGGATAGAATTAGGGTTGAAAAGTTCTCAACCTGCGGGTAGAATAGGGTTAAATTATAAATGAAAACTGAACCCACCGATAGGATTAGGATTGAGACTAAACTAACCTACTCTATCCTATACATTGCCAGGCCTACTCATCATTCTTGGAGCAAAGGCGTCTCCTTCTATGGCGGATGGACATCATTGTTGATGTCAATGATGTCTGCATAGGCATTCCGACGCTCAAGTCCCCGAAGATAATCAATATTAAAGTTAAATTAAATGTAGAACCATAACCTACTTCATTCTTTGTCATTTGTATCTTATTTACAGATAGAGTTGGTTGAGCATGTGTTATGAGTGAGTATAGTGATGCCATGATTTTAGTGATTGTTGTCAGACGAGTGCAATGAGTCAATTATGGCATAATAAACTTTCACAAACTTAAGTATTGCATGGGCTTCGCAATCGAGCTTTTGTTTTGCTGAGTTATGTTGATTAAATGTTCTACCCGAGATATAGTTTGGTGAGCCATAGTGGATGGATCAGCTTCTATCTCAAATCTCAATACAAGAAAACATCCACCAAGTTCCAAAATCACTGTTCTGAAAACAAATTTTACAATCAATGCAAGGCTTCTTCATGAGGCCTATGAAATGAAGTAAAATTTACACCACAGAAGAACCAATATCTCTTTATAGATCAAAGCTTCACATTGAGTAATCAATATGAAAGAAAAAAAGAAAAGAAAACTCAGCCTCACAGATAAAGAACAGAAATAAATAAGCACAAGTATATAGTTTTGAAGGCTTCAATTCAATTTGCAACAGTTGCACAACACATGCAGTTGATGAAGAATGAAGACATAGCCTTTCTCTTTTCCTTTGATTTTGGCATAGTTGCTGTCACTTTCTTCTCTGATGTTTCATATGTTCCAGCAATGTTGCCTTGTTCATCATCATCATCTTTTTCTGAGTACTTAGACTTCTCAGTGTAGCTTCTTTCCATTGTAACTATTTTCTCTTCTTCCATTGGCATCTCACTTGTACTACACTTATCTTCATAAAGCAATGGACTTTGATCTGATTCTTCAATTTGAAGACTGAGATTCAAGCTTGGTGATTTTTGTATCTGAAAAGAACAGATATCTGCATTATCAGAGTTTGATTCAGTGCTGAACCTTGTAGCAGTTTTTGTTGATGTACTTTCCCTTGTTTCTTCATAGCCACCATTTTCAAATGTAGAATTGTTTGGACATGGTTCAGTGCAATGATCATTGGCTTCTGAAGCTGAAATTGCTGCTACAATCACTGAATAATCTTCAAATTGCTTCTCACTGCTCTCTTGGTAATTATACACATGTAAAAGGGAATTAGAATTCTGAAATGAAAAGGATTCTACATGATCTATAGTTACCAAATGAGAGTTGCATTGCTCTAAAAATTCTCTGTCTTCAAGGCCATTATCAGTAGCATATGAAACTTGTGGAATTCTGTATGTTTCTTCTTCAATTTTCTTCTTATAGTCTTCTTCTTGTTCTTCAATGCAGCCTATAATCTTTGACACTGCAACAAGTGGAATAGCTTCAGCTTCAGCTACCACAAGGTGATGATTTTGATCTTCTGAAGCATTGTTGTTGTGATTTTTATCATTGACTGAAGTTGCTTCTACAAGGCCTGAATAATCTTCACAATCAGAGGATGAAATGCTTGAGGCATTCTGATTCTTGGTGTGGTTCTCATTTCCCACTTGGTAACTATAGATATGTAACAAGGAATCAGAATTCTGAAGAGAAAAAGATTCTACATGATCTATGGTTACCAAATGAGAGTTGCATTGTTCTAAAAGCTCAGGGACTTGTTCAGCAGCATGTGAAGTCTCTGGGTTTTGGCATGCTTCTTTGAATTTCCTGTCATAATCTTGTCTCACTTCTGTGCAATCCTCAGCTTCAGGAAACACAAGATAATGATTTTGATCTTCTGAAACACTGCTAGTTTCATCCAAATCCGTCTTGTTGGGGTTGTTATCATCACAGTCATCAAATTGGTGTCCATTCTCTTTAGGCCTTTCAGCTTCATCATTGTTGGTACTAATCACTGAGACACTAGAAATTGGTTCTTCAATTCTTTCTCCATTGGAGTCCCCATTAGGCCCTATAGGACTCTTATCATGTTCAGATGTGTTGAACATGCAAATCTCTTGCAAGCATTCACCTGAGTTGTAATCAAGTGAATTTTCTGATGTTGATTCTGCATGAAGCACCTTGTGATTTTCCTCTAATTCATGCACTAATGAGTTATCCACATTTACCTTGTTCAATAAATCTCCAGATACATTGTTTTCTAGTGTTTCTGTATCTCTTTCTATAACAACATCATTATCTTGTGGACTAATAGGATCAGTATCCAGAAAATCACCTTTTGGAAATGATGATTCAGATAGAACTTGATCCGCAACCGATGTTAAAACTTTTGTGTCCTCTTCCTCTGTAAGAATTTCAACAAAAAATGGAATTACTTTAGAGTTCTTAAATTTGCTTCATCATTTTGTATGTGAAAGTATATATTTTCTATAATTGAATGTAGTTTGAAGTTAAACACTAAAACTTAATTATGTTCATCTAACCTTGTTTAGGATCACTTTCAAGGTGATCAAGATGTGTTATCAACAGATCCTCCCTTAATGTTGATTCTGTTTGATTTCCATGATCCTCAGTACCTACTAATGAAGAACTTGACAAGATTTCACATTTTTCACCACCATCTTCAACTGATTCAGCATTTTCAGATCTTTCAGTTTGTCCAACTTCAAGTATTTCTTGCTCTATGAAACAGAATGACAAACAACAAAAACGTTATTATGTCACTTCTTCACTAAGTAGCTATTAGTTAGTTAATTGAAAAAATATCGTTAGAGTTTGTCAAATCAAATTAATCATATGAATTAGTACCTTGACCATGAGATACATGTTCTTCAGTGTCATCACTTCCTTTCCTGTGATCTAAAGCTAACATAGTATCTATTTCTTTAGCATCTGTCCCTTCAGATGTTGGAATCTTCTGATTCTCCATATGCGCATCGCCTGCATTAGTACCTTCTTCGAACGAATCATCCTTGGACATGCTTGGCAATGTAACATTCTCCTCACCATCTTTGCCTTCAGCTGTTGGAACTTCTTGCATTTCTACTTTTAAATCATCTGTATGCTTATCTTCTTGTGGCGAATCTTTCTCAGGTTCACTTGTTGTATGAACATGAAATTCCTCTTCAGATTTTGTGTCAGCATATTCCCTTTTGGATGTTGAGTTTACTTCGTTCTCTTCCTTCACACTATCTTCATGATGATGGAGGTCGTTATTATGAGTTTCCTTCTCAGCCTCGTGGCCGTTGTCTTCCTCTGCAACAATGAAAATGTTTCTTGTAGCTCAAGAAATAGAATAAACTCTACTGCATCACCTCATTATGCACTCAAAAACATACCTTTGATAGCAGTTGCATTATTGTTACCCATTTCCTCGACGATGCTCAGTTTGCGGATGCTTGCAATACAAGAAACGTAAGGAGACTAATACACAATCAATCAATGTCAATAATAAGAACCTGCAAGATCAAAAGTGTTTATACTTTATCATAGCATTTAATGGTGAAGTGTAACACTTGATTTTTGTGACATTGTCAAGTTTTTCAAACTTTGTAGTTTATACTTTACCAAAACTGCTATTAAGATGTTATTACTTGCCACACAAGCCTCATTTTCTGTGTTTTTTATCATCAGCATTTTCCTACCATAAAAGAAAAAGCTTTATAATTTAAAAGTACAATATAACCAAAAAAAAAATTCTTTTTCTTAAACTAAATCTCAAACAATTATTGCAGACACATAGGAAAAACTAGGGAAGGTCACTACTGCTAAACAAATCTTCTAATTGCTAAGCTTTTTGGGATATACATATTAAAAACCTTGATGATAAGCCTCTTTTTTCACAAAGTGAAATAGGTGTGAGTGTTGTTCTTGGCTGTCTTAAAGTGACAACCATCGACAAAAAAACCATTGAACAATGAACTTGACAGATAGGCACTGGGGACAAGTTCATTAAAATTAAGCAAGAATAAGGTTCACATAGCCATATACATTGTAAAGAGAATTGTATGAGTGTGTTTGATGAGGCTTAAGATGGTGGGTCAATTTGTTTTCCGCATTTCTTGCTCCTCAAGCTTTATTTGTGTAGTTAATTAGATTAATGGTCTAAATAGTCTTTGAAATATCACGCGTTCGTCAAATTGGTCTTTAAAAGACACAATGAAGTAGTCCATGTTTATTGACATCTAACTTGATCTAAGAATAATCGATGAGATTCAGAAAACTTAGAAGAAAGAATTAAGATCACAACGAAATCTAAAAATGATAAAGCATTGTTCAATAAAAATTTATACTCTTCTTCCCCCTTCTCAATTGTTTTATAATAAAGTATAGTTGGTGCTTGGTGGTTGATTATAGGTAATGCCCCTTATGCCATTTTTCTTTAATTTCTTGCAAGTGTCTGGGCCAGTTTGCTTAGTTTTAGTGTTTGGAGTGATGACCCTAATCATGGTTTGCAATTAGAGATTAGTGATTACAATTCGTTGTGCTTTCGGTATTTTATGACATAATTTGTCCCATGATGACCTAAAAGCACATGAACAGTCATGATCGTTTGTATTGAGAAATTTATTTTACAAAGTTTAATATAAGTATATAACATTCTTTTTTATTATTTTATTTATTTATTATTTATTTATTTGGCAACTTTTTTATCAATCAATTGATTCTTTGTAATTTTCTTTTAGAAAAGATAGAAAATTTAGGAATAAATATTATAACGTAATAATGTGTTAAGTTCTCATTAAAAAAATCTAGTAATATAAAAAAATGTTTGTATATTTTATTTTTTTTGTCTTGGTGGGCTATTTTGTGTTAATTATTTTAACATTATATGATCATAAGATGAATAAACCCTAAACCATATTGGATAACATATGAAATATAATATGGGCTGGAGGCCCAAACCAAAAATCAGTAGAAAAGTATGCGCCGAAACTTTATATTCGAGGTGAGCTAAATTAGGCCCAATGACCAATAGTTTGTACACTGATTCTTGTGGGCCCAATAGTTGGACTTGAGAGTTTAATTCTGTTTTGGTCTTGGAAGAAAAAATCAAAAAAAAAAACTCTCATTTATAAAAAAAAATTAAAACTCTTATTTTTGTCTATAATAAAATTATATCTCGCGTCGAGGGTTCGAATTCCGCCTTGTACATGCAGTAACCCAGTGGCTAACGACAAACTCTTAAATGAAACTCAAATGTGGGTTGCTAACGACAAACTCTGAAATGAAACTCAAATTCGCGACGGATTAGTCCTCGGCTTATTGGGTTGGTAAATACATGAAAAAAAATTATATCTCGCTTGATCAGCTCAAGAGTTTAAGTTGGGAAACCATGTTGCTTGATTACTAAAATTATTTTACCGCAGTTTGAAATTTTGTTAGTAAAAGTAATTTCCAGAATTAATTAAGTGGCAAATTATGATAGGATCAACAGTTTAAAATCATTAGCACCAATATGATTATTTCCTCTAAACCACTCAAAATTTGCCACATGATGATGAGTATATATCAAATTGTTTACCACAAGATTCTGAAGGAAAAGATTCATCAGGTTATGTAGCTACCAGCATTCTTTGATTATCACATGCATTATTGCATGTAGAATTGAACTTGATTATGAACCATCGCCTTCTTCTTATTCATTCTTCCTTAATTAATTAATTTGTAACTTTTTAGTGAAGAAAGAATCAATCACATGCATGATTGATCCATATCATAGTGATGAATAATTTTTTTTTCTTTTCTTCTTTATTAGGCTTTGGTGAAAAGGACAACTGAAGAAATATAGCACTTGATCTCACCACCATGAATTTTGTGATAATAATCAAAATCATTATTAATTATTGAATGGTGGCTTCTTAGGTACAATTTAGATTCATTGTTTGGTAGTTACTTAGTAGAAGTTGTTTATCAATCATTCAATCATTAATTCTTGTTGACCAAACAATGAAATAAATCATCAATTCTTGATAAAGCCCGCATATATTATTGATAATCAAATTATGGATTTTTTTATTATTAATAATGCTAGATAATAATTAATTGCATACACAAATTCAAGATTCGTTGAACTCAAGGCACACTACACGTATCCTTCCTTAATTAGAGAAAAGATCTGAATGATGTGAATCCTTACTAAAGCAAGATAAATTGAATAATGCTACGAAATCAACGTTAGAGGACCAATAAAAAGTCAATAAATTTAATTAAAAAAATAGTTGGTGATAAAAGAAGAAAAAAAAAAAAAAGAAAAAATGATATTGATTTCTTATTGTTTCTCTAATATTAACTACTAAGACTTTTTCAAATAAATTTGATCACCACGTAATTAAGAATATTTTCTTTATTTGAAAGAAAAAAAAAATCAATCATTATTTTTGTAGGTACCACATGATATAATAGTTCTTGCAGCGGTTAAATTTTAGAACCAAATTGTTGCTAAGTTTTGTATTTGGGGTAAGAAAATGAGTGTTAAAAAGACAAAAATAACACCAGAAAAAATGAGTGTGAAAACATGGAACTTTAATTTAATTTCTAAAAATACAAAATTGATCACTGAGTTTTAGATTAGGCAAATTAATTTCTGACAAATGAGTAAAAATTTAAAAATGACATATTAGCCATTATTTTTTAAAAAATATATAAATTACCTGAAATTAAAAAAAAAAAGATATTAATTTGTCTAGTATCTTAAAAGACAAAAACCAATTTATCATTAGTAATGGTAATTTTGGGCCACAATGGAGAATTCTTAACAATTGAACAAATTTTAAGAAAAAATCAAATAAGAGAATATAAGATGAGAAAATAACACATTTAATTTAAAATATTAAAGTGGCAAATTAATGAAATTCTTATTTTATAAATTTCTTATTTCTTTTTGCTTTCTTCAACGTAGACTAATTTTAATTTAATCCTCACTAATCTTAACAGCTAATAATATCAATATATTCTACAAAAGGAACATTTTATTGGCACTAAATTTGTATAGAATATTACCCTAATGTGTAGTCAACCACTCAATTAAAAGATGTGACAATTATGATGTGTGATAGGCGCTAGTAGTTTTATTTTAAGGGATATGGAATGCTACTAAAAGCTTGATTTCTTGGGGATATGAAAAGAGCCTTCGAATTAAGTTTATTTGATTCTACAATACACAATAGTATAATTTTCTCTGGACAATAGGCTTGTAACTGAGGATTTAAGCCATCTAGTTTTGAACTTGCAAAAAAGATAGGGAAATTATCACGGCATATCATATTTTACCGTTTTTTAGTCGTTAATCTTGATTGATTTTAATTATAAAATCAATATATGATTAAAATCAACTGCTAAAAAATAATAAAATATAATATACCATATTTTTTACGACATACCGGATAATCTTCTGAAAGGATAATAGTTAGCTATCATGGAAATTGAGAATATCTTGTTCCACTTGCATATTGCATCAACCAAGTTAGCTTAAATGCCTTGAGAACATCCTCACATAGATCTCAAGACCTAGCTTTCCATTTCTCTTATCTTTTTTCTTTTTCAACATTATTAATTTTAATTACCTTTCTTTTAATTTATAAATTACAGTAACTTAATCTAAACTTAGGTGATACATTATACACACAGATATATATAATACCTGGCTTTTTTATATATAAAGAGATTAATATCATATTTATATAAAAAAAATTGTCAATGCATGCCATGCTTTACAAAATATTTGGACATCAAGTAGCATCTAATATAAACTAAAGAAAGAAGAAGAAGAAAATAGTGTATATTTAACAAATAACAAAATATTGTTTATAATATCACATAACTTTAAGAGAAATTAATGTAGTTTGCTTCATACTATTTTTTTTTTCCCAGTGTGTCTACTCAAGGTTTTCTTTAGGCAAAAGAAATGTTGAAAATCTTTTTTTTAAAATTAAAAAAAAAAAAAAAAAACTAAAGTCACATGATCCCTGCTTTATTTTGATTAACTAATCAAGTGTGGCCAAACACAAAGTGCCAACGTAGATATGAAATTTTTTAAATTAAGTTTCATGATATATATAACTTTTTTTTTAATTTATTCTATAAAGAAATATAGAACTAGTTGTTGGTCAATTATGTTGAGTAGGGTCCTAATTAAAGTTATAAATACTGAAAATGGAGGTGACATTTACTAGAAATTCGGGCTAATTGAAGCATTTTGAGCTGTGACAAATGCTAATAAAAGGAAGAACCCACAAAAAAGAAAAGAAAAGAAATTAAAGAAGCAAAAGGATAAAGGATAGAGACCAACTCAAACAACAAGATAGATATCAACAAATTAGTTATTGCAAAAAGAAAATTGTTTTGTCCTTGTAGCACACTTATATTGGATAATTCAATCAATAATCAGGCTCTTTATTAATGTCAAAATAACAATAATATTATTTAACAATATTTATTGATTCATGTATTAATGTGTTACTAATAAATAAAAAACTATTTTGAACCAAATTTTATTTATTATTTTAAAATTATTTAAAAACACAAACATCAATTAAATAAATATATAAATAATTGTATATCATCAATAAAGACCAATTAATCCTTAAATAAATATTACTAACTCTTATTATTATTTTATCTTGCTGAAAATGATCGATTTGAATAATCTACATCAGAGATGAGTCTCCTCCATCAATGTTATATAGTAGTGTCATTGTGTGGTTATATATATACTTCCATTTAAAGAGTTGAGATGGAATTTATCCCTTACATTCCAATGTGATGTGGAAATATAATAGAGTTGAGTATAGCTAATATTCCTATATCCTAATCCAAATATAAATGTATCCATATATATATAATAATAAAGTGGGGCCAATTTTGGTTAGTTTATTTATGGGAAATCAATGCCATCAGCATCATGATATGGAAGAGTTGGGAATAATTATAAATAGTTTATTACTTACCACATGAACCACATACACAATTGAATCTATCTGCAACTAGTGGTGAACCCACAAAAGAAGACCCCCACCAATAAATCCCACTATAAAAATAAATATCAATAACATAATTTATATTTGGAAAATTACAACCATGAGTGAATGGTAGGAATATTTGCTTATCATTGTGGAAACATGAATCATGAATGCCAATGCCTTATTTCTTACTTGGAAGAAGAATTCACTGTAAAATAATCAATTATATCATTTTGCTTGCATATACAAAATTAAAACACTTCATTAACAAGCAAAAAACCAAAAATATGGAGAGAAAAAAAAGCAACCACCATCTATTTAATTTCAAGAGACAAAAATATAGAGAGTATAGTTGAGCAACTTAGAAGACAAGAATCTTCAAGGTGAGATTTGAAAGGGTAAATAAATGCAAAATTTTATTTCTACAGTTAAAATTTAAAAAGAAAAAAAAAACACTATTTTCAGTATTTTAACTCCATGATTTTTTTTTTTTAGCATGACCTCCACCTAAGTGGGAAAATAAAATAAAAAAGGACCAAAAAAATAGCATAATTTCTTTTGGTAAATTGTAATGGAAGTTAGATAGAGAAGCCTAAGCTTGCAGAACATGAAGCAATAAACATTATGAACTCCTCAAATGGGATTTGAATCTTCAACCTTGCGGACAAGATTCTCCCAAAACTCAATCAATCCACTTATATAATGCTAATAATAATGGATACATTTTATGGACTGAGTTTCTGCAATTTCAACAAGCCACCATTGAAGCTAGCAGATTCAAAAAAGGCCTTAGCAGTCATTTCCCTCTCAAACTTCCAAATATAGTTCAACCCAACAAGCAACTCAGTTATGGCAGCTTCAGTCTTCTCCTTATCTGCAAAGAACAATGTTTGCAACAGCAACACATTGGTCTTTGGAACCAAGTTGCGCTGCTCATAGCTCCTCTCACTCTGCCACCTGATCATGTTTTGTGCCATAGGCAAAAGCCACCCCAAGATTCTCCCCAAAGCATCTCTCCACTCACCGGCCAGAGCCGGATCGGTGGCACAAAACCCAGCACTGCCTTTCAACCTCCCCCTCAAAGCACACCTTATGCTATTTGGCAACATGCTATACAAATCATCCCTTGCATCACCACCAACTAGATGTGGAGATTTGATCATCTTTTCCATAACTATGATCAAATTTGCATAGTGTAAGGCCAATCCTTGAGAACCCAAAGTGTTAGGTTCTGGCTTCAAGAGCTTACAATAAGATGCCAAAAACAAACACATACTATTATTATTAAAGCTCTCTTCTTTCTCATCAAGTTTGGAACTTTCTGATGACCCAGAATCTGAATCGTCACAAGGAGTAGTAGTAGTAGTAGGGTTTTGACTTTGACCAACGGCAAAGACAAGCTTAACCCTTGCAAGAACAATGAAGCAAAACCTAACCATCAAGGAAACAACGCCGTCGAAGTTTCTGCTCCATAAAGATCGTTCCTTTAGATCTTTAACCTCTTGTTTATGCCAGAAAATCTTCTGCTGAGTGTCGTAAACTTTCTGCTGATCCTTCAAATTCAAACCAAAAGAGCCTTCATTGTTGTTGTTACTGTGATTCAATAAGAATTTCCTCAACCCATTCTCCAAAGCCAAAAGCTCTTCCATTTCGCGGTAAAGCGTTGCCGTGAAACTCACGTAACGCTCCAATTTCTTGATCTTCGCTTCGGTCTCTTTTGGGCCTGATTGGGCCCACCCGTTC